>PVIJ01002887.1:23216-148262 GCA_004024925.1 Scalopus aquaticus | reverse complement strand
GGTGGGGGGGAAGGTCAACTCTTGCCATTTGTAACAATATGGATGAAACTAGAGGGAATATTAAATGAAACAAGTCATAAGGAGAGAGACAAATACAGGATGATTTCATTCATGGGTGGAACACAGAGTAACTGAACAAAGGCTCAGACAAAACCAATAACAAACCCTAGAAATCTGATCACAGGATTGAGGCTACCAGAGAGGGAAGGGGGGAGCAGAGTGGGGAGGGGGCACAGGGACCGTGGTGGAGGACTATGGGTGCCCAGGTGGTGGGTGAGGGTGCTAACCTACACCTAGACCCAAAACTTAATTGCTCTTTATCCATAGTCTCTCTTCAGATATGTCATGAGTACCCCAGTAAGTTACCTTGTGAGCATGTTTCAAGTGGGAAGAGAGGAGCTAATGGTGAGCTTTTGGAGTGTCACTTGTCAAACCAGCAAGTCACCTTCCTGAGGCTTTCCAGAGTAAATTTGCATTAGTCAATAAACTAGTTCTCAGCCAAGGCCTAGCCCCTATGGGAAAATAGTACAGTGGTCTGAAAACATTAATAATAGATCTATCAGATGATCCAGCAATTCAACTCCTAAGTATGTACCTGAAGAAAGCAAACACACTAAAACAAAGGGATATAGGCACTCCTGTGGTCATTGTAGTTCCATTTACAATAGCCAAGTTGTGGAAAAAATCTAAGTGCCCAGGGACTGAGGAGTAGATTAGAAAAATGTGGTATATAGACACAATGGAATATTACTGAGTATAAAGAAAAAGTGCACTCTCGTCATTTGCAACAACATGGATAGAACCAGAGGGGATAATGCTAAGTGAAGTTAGAAGAAAAAAGGCAAATACTGGATGTTTTCACTCATGTGAGGAATATAGAGACAAAACAAAGGGTCAGGTAACAAACCAATAACAAATCCTTGACATCTGACAGCAAAACTAAGGCAACTAGAAGGGGGAGGGTGGCAGGGCAGGAGACAGGTACAGAGGCACCCAGTGAAGAATGATGGATTACTGGGACTGTGGTGGTGGGTGTGGTGTGAAAACATACGTTTGTAGAGGCTTCAATACAGTATTGTAAATCAGCATTACCTCAATAAACTTAATTGGGAAAAGAGCCTATCATAATAACCAAGTATATAAGAAGAGAAACCTTTACTATTTTTAAATTAAAAAAAATTTCCAAGGGGATCAGACCCATTGGAATTGAATATTCCACTAAGTGCATTATTCTTATAGCACAGAGGAAAATAAACCAAAATCAGTGTTGATTCATGATTATGGAGTCAATAAGGGGTGTTGCAAGATTCAATTTTAATGATCCCTTTAGACAACTCAGCCTTCAATCAGGTGATGGTTCCTAGGAACAATCTCAACTTGCATAAAGAATCACATATATATATTACTAGTTGATTATGGACTAATATTATAGTCTACCTTACAGGACAATCTCCCTTTCCAAATCTTCAAGCACTGCAAAACATGAAAATAGTTGGGAGTATTACCTATAAAATATCCAGTGGGTACTCTGAATAGCTAGGAAACCTCTAACTATAGATACGAATTTAGGCCTTGTTTGGGCAGTGTTTGAAATATGGAAATGAAAACTGAATGGTTAACATGAAATCAGCAGACACAGGCAGTTCTCAGATCATTTCCTACATATAATCAAAAAATGGAAAATGCAAGTAAGGACAGCCCATTGCAATTACTTCTGAGTTCTATCCCTCTGCAGGGATATGTGCCCACATTTAGTTTCCTTTCTTCACCTCCTTTGCATGTTCGTTCTCATCAGAAGTGTTTGAATATCCATTAGCTGTTGTCTATGCCAGAATCTGTGTGTCTCACAATATGTTGGACTCTGAGCAATGCCAAGTTCCAACATGGACACAGGGGGTAAATGCTCTTGGAGATGGAGAGAGTTCTTCATTTTCACGTGTCAAAAATAGAATAGAAATGAAAGAATTGAGTGTTTGTTGAGTGCCTAACATAAGATAGGCTCTATTTTAGACATTTTAATTTCATTCAATCCTTATTTAATATAACTTATCAAATAATTATCCCCACTTTATAGAGGCAGGAATTGAGCTCAGAGAGATTACCTGACTAATGTATGGTTGCATAATTATTGAGTAACAAGGGTGGAATTTAAATCCAATCTGTTTGATTTGAATACTTGCTTTCTATCCATATGCTGATCTTTCTTGCTATCCTGACATTCTTACCATTTTATAACAGTAATACATTTTCCTTATTAAGAGGGAAAAACCCATTTCTCCTTCAACTCCCCAAAAGCCTTCTCCGACATACACAGAAGACTCATACACCCACGGAAGTGACCAGAGTCACCAGCTATAACCATTTACCCCCTCCAACCACCCGAATTGCTTCATAATGAGATAGCTAAGCTGTAAAATGTAATTACACGGTATTGAGCAAAATTCTAAAATGTAATTAGGCAACATTGGGTAAAATTCTGGGAACATTCTCAGCTGTGCCATGAAAACTTTACAAAAGCAAAGGAAGAGCTAGATCTCAAGTGCCAGCTGGTGCTTTCAGGGAAGACTCCTTCCTCGGCCACTTCTCCAGAGAGCTTCTCAAGGAAGGATGCCAACCCTGCAGGGGCTAAATCAATGCTGGACTGTTTCAAGAAACTCATCTAATAGGCCTCCCAGCATCTGCAAAAGGATCATCCAGGAAATGTATGTATTCATTGCCGTCATCGCTGAACACCCACCCAACGTTAGTGTTTGTTCTAGGCCATAAGCCCAAGATGAGTAAGAGACATTCCCTGAAGTAAAAATGCAAGAAGTCTTAATTCTCTTTTGCTACAGTCAAGTGTACTGGATCTAGTATATTGTGTGCTGAAATACACAGAAATGAATTAAATACACACAAATTCCTGCTCTCAAGTTGACAACATTTTGGAGGGGGAAAGGAACAAATGAACAAAGAAGCAAAATATCTGGTCAGATGCATGCTAAGCATGGAGAGAGGCGGTGATATAATTGTACCTTTCCACAGAAAGAATGGAGAGGAGAATCCTGGGAATGACCAGTGATTGAGGAACCTGGGACACTGTGTGGAGACTGGTTTAAACAGAGACCAAGGGCAAAGTGAGTACTCCTGGTCACCCTGGGGCTAGCAATGGTACAAGGCTGTGGAGGTTGAGGAGTCAAATGGGGGGGGGGTCTTATTTGGGTACATGCAAAGTTTTGGGATTCCCTCTTCATACATGCCAAGGGGATGAGATGAGAAAAGGGACACTTTTATCTGGAAAAATCCTGGGACCCTGGAAAGTCCAGGGACCCCTGGACTCCCATATTCGAGGAAAAAATTAATTTTAAAGAAATTATAGAAAGATATTACAAAATTGATTATAAATCTCAATTTCCTGGCAGCAGGGATTTTTGTTTGTTTCACTGTTGTATCTATCACCAGCTATAAAGATACCTGGCACGAGGTAGGGGGGGCCAAGAAAATCTGTTTAATGAATAAATTTATGAATAAATAAAATCATTCTGGAAAAATAGATTAATTCAGTAAGCCCAGATGAGGTATCTGATTATAAGAAGCTAAGAAAGCTAAAAATGTACATAAATATTTATATACAAACATGAACACCACAATATTATACATGAGTACCAAATTAGAAATAGTCTACATGCGCAATCATTAGTGAAGGATTAACTGCATTAAGGTATATAATATCTACAAAGTTAAACGTGATTCTTGAAAATAACCCATTCAAAGATGATGTAATCCATCGGGATGCTTTCCCCAATTATCCCAATGGAAGATTATGTTTGTGTGTAAGAGGATATGTATAGGGAGAATGAGAGGAGAGAAAATGAGGAATTAATAATGTTTTAGTATTATGGTTAGTTCTGACTGATAACGTTAAAAAGGGGTGTGGTTTTTTTCTTTGTATTTTTATGTATTTTCCAAAATCTCTAAAATAAGCATGTGTTTTCATTAGGAGAAAATACTATTTCTTTTTAAAAATTGGTATTTTGCCAGATGGAGTTGGCCCATTTCTTCCAGGTTCTTCCAATTACAACTAAAAAATCTCTGCACATAACATAACAAATAGGCAGAGAAAGACTGAAATGTGGAAAGGAGGCAGGCTTCCTAAGGAGCTTGGGACTAGAGGAATGACATGGCAGTGTCATTCCTAATTATCTTCTGCATATCCCCAAGAGAGTTCCTGAAGCCTCCAGAACTGCCAGTAGGCACACAAACTAAAACAGCTGCAAGAAAAATGTTCCCCCTAACCAGGGGATCAGGAAATGGGTGGCTTAACAGACAACCTTTCTAGCAATACCTGACCTACTTCCATCAAATCCCACCCCCTATGACCTTCTCCTGCTCACCTCCCCACCACTACTACAGATCCAGAAATGCCAAACAGGAAATGGCCTCCCACACACAGCCCTCCGGCCCTACTGAAGTAAGCAGTGGTGCTCCAATTCCCGCCTCCCAGTGGAATGGATGGATGAATGGGCAGCAAATCTTTCATTCCCTACCTGCAAACAGGTGATGTTCCGATTCGCTGCTGGGATATCAGCCAAGGTGAACAGAGAGCTGATGTTCCATGTCCCATCTGGCAGAAGTAGACAATGCTCCAACTTGTCAGGATAGTGTCGGTGAGGTCCAAGTGAGCCTCCATTCCCACCTGGCATCAATGAAATTGACCAAGACTGTTTGAGATGGGGTTCTTTAGCACTCCACTCCCCTCTCTCCCTGATAGCAGAGGGACTCAACATGTAGCTGATCCTATACACATAGGGATAGGCAAGATAGCAATGTAAGTGTCCCACTTTTAATGGAGGGGAGTCAGTTGATCAAAGGGGTAGCTGTATTTTTATCCCACCTGTCTCCAATGGGGCAGAGTAACACAGCATTCAACTTGTACTTGGATGCTATTCAAGTCCAAGATATAGATAGAACCTGGTGGGAAATTGGTGACACATACCTAGCCAGCCTTCATACCACTACTTACTAAGAGGACTGACTGCTAAAAACAGAAGACAAATAGAATCCAGAAGTGAAAAGTACAATATTCAAAATGCCAAGGATACAATTTTTAAAAATTAGTCATCATCCAAGAATCATGAAAATCATAGCATGAAAGCAAGAAAGTCAACAGATGCCAGTTCCAAGATGAATCAGATACTGCAATTATCTGAAAAGGATTTTAAAGCAGCCATCATAAAAATGCTCCAACAAATAAGTACAAATTCTCTTGAAACAAAAAATAGAAAATCTCAGTTAAAGAAATAGAAGTTATAGAAAAAAGCCAGATGGAAATTGTAGAACTTAAAAATAAAATTACCAAAATAAAAACACATGAGACAGGCTCAACAATGAGTGGAAAAGACAGAATAAATCAGAGAATTTGAAGATAGATCAATACACTGAACCTAACCTGAGCAACAGATGTAAAATAGACAGAAAAAAAAAACCAGAATCTTAGAGACCTGTGGGACAATAACAAAGGTGTTAATGTTCACATCATCAGTCTAAGAAAGAGGAGAGACCAAGCGAAACTGAAAAAAAAATTCACAGAAACAATAGCTGAAAGCTTGCCAAATGTGGAACATGCATACACACACAAAATGCCTCATAAACCTACTGATTCCAGATGCTGAATGAAACACAAACAGAATAAACACAAAGACATTCATGCTGTCACAACACAACCTCTAAAAAAGTAAAAACAGGAAAATCTTGCAGTCAGTCATAAAGAAAGGCTGTGTTATTTACAAGAGAATACTGATTCAAATGACAATAGATTTTCACTTCTGAAACCACGCATGCCAGAAGAAACAAACATACTTGCCAAGTACTGAAAGTAAAGAACTATCAACCATGAGTTCTCTATCAGGAAAAAATATCATTCAGAAAATAAGGGTAGTAAAAACATTCTCAGATGAAGGTAAACTAAGCATGTGTTGCTAGCAAATCTGCCCTTCATAAATGACTAAAGAAAGTTCTCTTAACAGAAAGGAATTAAAAACAGGAGGGACTTGAGATTTCAGAAACAAAAGAACTTCAGAATGACTAAAAATGGTACAAATAGACTAACATTCTTTTCATGGGTTTCTTAAATCTATAACAAAAATTATAATACCATTTGACATGGTGTTCAATTACATAGAGAAAATAGTTAAGACAATTATATGTCAATGTTTCCTCAATAAAAAAAAAGCAGCAGGATACAGAAAAATAAATGAAAGTACAAATTTAAAGCGGTAAAATATCACTAGGAGTAGATGGTGATAATGTACATGTGTATATTGCATATCTTAAAGCAACCACTAAAAAAAAACTATACACAACAGTATATTAAAAAATACGGCATATATATTAAGATGAATCACTAAAATTTGCTCAAGTGCCCCTATGGAAAGGTAAGAAAGGAGAAAGAGGAACAAGAGACAAAAAAGCAAACAAAACAAGTAATGGAATGGAAGATTTAAGCCCTAACACATAATGACTTTAAGTATAAATGGTCTAAATACACTAATTAAAACACAAAGACTGGCTTATGTGGATAGATATAAAAGACAAAGTGTATTTGAATCAACAATATGCTTTCTATAAGAAACTCTTCAAATATAAAAACATAGGTAGGTTTTATGAGTAAGACTGAAAAGAGATCAATCATGTAAACATTAATAAAAAATGGCAAAAGTTGACATATTAATATGAGATGGAAGTAGACCTATGTCCAAAGAAACTTACTAGATACAATGGGGAACTTTAAATAATGATAAAAGACATAATTCACTAAGAAGACAATGGTTCTAGTGAATGTACTAACAATGGAATCCCAAAATACATGAACAAAAATTAATCTAAAGGAAAAAATAGGTAAATTCAAAATTGTACTTAGAAATTGCACAGCTCACTCTAATAAAGATAAACTGAAAATCAGTGAGGAACTAGAACTGAGAAACACAGTGAACCAACAGGATCATGTTGACAAACAGAACATTTGACCCAACAATAGCAAAGTGCATTTTTCCAAGTAACTTTAGAAGAATCACCAAGATAGGCCATGTTTCCATCCATTAAACAAATCAACAAATCAGAAATATTGAATTCATATAAAGTACACTCTTTGACCATAGTCAAATTACACTAAAAGTCAGTAATAGGAAGTCATCAAAAAAATCTCTAAGTACTTGTAAATTAAACAACACACTCCTAAAGAACTGATGGGTCAAATACAAAATGTCAAATGTCAAAGGAAATTTTTATAAATACAGAAAGAATGATAAACATTCAACGTAACAAAAAGTGAAATGCAGCTGAAACAATGTCGAAAAAGAAAATTTATAGTACAAAATACTTACGTTAGAAGAGGGGAAAGGTCTCAAATCAATAACAAGTTCCTACCTCGAGAAACAAAGAAGAGCCAAGTAAACCCAAACCAAGAAAAGTGATGTTAGTAATAAAGGTCAGAGTGGAACTAAATGAAATTAAAAGCTGTAAAAAAAAAAAAAAAAAAAAAAAAAAAAAAAAAAAAAAAAAAAAAAAAAAAAAAAAAAAGGTAAGAAAAGAAAAACCAGAAAAATCAATGATACAAAAAGTTAATTCTTAAAATAAAAGACAGCCAGGACTGGCAAAGATAAAAAGAAAACCGAAATCACAAATCACATGCCTGTCTGAATGGCTCAAATTAAAAAAAAAAAAAAAAAAAGTCGCACCCACAAGCCCTATCCCTGTTGCTGGTGGGGATGACATGGCACAACCACCCTGGCAAGTGGTCCGACAGATTCTTATAAAACTAAGCAATTTCTGGGCCTCCCTGGTGGCGCAATGGGTTAAGCGCAGCACTGTGGAGCTCTCAGCAGCTGCAGCGCGAGTTCAATGCCCAGCCTGGGAGATTCCCACATGGCTCAGCAAACCTCTCCTGCCTCACCCACTACTCCCCTCAACAGTGTATTTCAGTGGATCTGCCTCTTCTGCTCCCCACTCTGTCTCTGGTGAACTCTCTCACTGTCCCATACCTCTGGCCTGCACTCCAGCTTGTATGCAAAAATACATAAATCTTTAAAAAAAAAAAAACAACTAAGCAATTTCTATAAAACCCAGCATTGTGGGGCCTCACTGGTAGCACAGTGGTTAAGTGCTGCGCTGTGGAGCTGTCGGCAGCGGTGACGCCAGTTCGACGCCCAGCCAGGCAGATTCCCACATGGCGCAGCAGACCTCTCCTGCCTCGCCCACTGCCCCCCTCGGCAGTGTATTTCCATTGATCTGCCCGTTCTGCTCCCCATTCTTTCTCTGGTGAACCCTCTCACCGCTCCACGCCTCTGGCCTGTACCCCAGCTTGTATGCATAATAAATCTTAAAAAAAAAAAAAAACAACAACAACAACCCCAGCATTGTGACACATTTAAAACAGGAAAAAATTATGTTGACATATAAGCCTGTGCAAAAATGTTCATAGCGGCTTTATGAGTAATAATCCACAACTGGAAACAATCCTGGCATCCTTCAATGGATGAAGAGAGAACAATCTGTGGTACTTTCATAACATAAAATATTAACCCGCCTCCTCAATAGAAAACAACGAACTGCTAATACACCTAACACCTGCATGAATCTCCAAGGAAATGGGATAAGCAAGAAAAGGTAAACTACATAGTGTGTGATTCCACTTATATGTCACGTTTTGGAAATGACAAAAGTTGAGAAATGGCAACAGATGAATGGTTGGGAGCTGTCCGAGACTGAGGGTGTGGGCTAGGAGAGAAGGGGGGATGTTCTGAAAGGGCTCGCGGAGATCTGTGTGGGGAGAGCAGTGATGTGGGGAGAGCAGTGATGGCAGATACAGGAACCCGCACGGAATAAAATGGTACACAACTGAAAACACACGTACCCACACAGGTGAGTCAATAGAAGACCAGGGAAATCTCAGTAAGATCCTGGTTGGGATATGGCGCTTCCATTTAGCAAGATGTTACTATTGGGAGAAAGCTGATTAAATATGGCCAGGATCTTTCTGTATTATTTTTTTCCACTGCATGTTAATCTAGAATTATCTCTAAATATAGTTGTTATTGTTTTTTAAATATTATGTTATTGTTAATATGTTATTATGTTATTACATATGTTAATATGTTATTGTTTTTTCCCCTTCCAAGGGAAAAAAGGATTGGAGCAACAATGTTAAAAAAATGAGCAAAGAAAGCCAGGAAAGATCACCATGGACAGATGAGCAGATAAGAGGTGGCTTATGCAAACAGGGGAATACTACTCAGCTACAAAAAAAGATCAAATCTTGCCATCTGCAATAACACTAAATAACAATAAATGGATCTCAAAGATATTACATTAAGTAAGTCAGACAAAGAAAGACAAATACCATGTGATTTCATTCATATGTGAAGATTAAAAAAATGAACAAACAAAACAAAAAAATACTCTAGATTATAAAAAATATAGTAGTTAGTAGAAGGGAAGGGCAGGGAGTGGATAAATCTGTATGTTGGTGGGTGGAAATTAGACTTTTGGTCAACGTAATGTAGTATACACAGATGTTAATTTATAAGGCTGTACACCTGAAATCTACATAGTATTCTAAGCCAGTATTACTTAAAAAAAAAATCTGAGGCAAGGGAAGTTTGCTTTCATGCTACTGTCCAGGGTAAGATCAGCTTTGGACATCCTTAGTCATACAGTTTGGGTTAAATAATGTAGAGCATACATTCGTGTTCTGGAATATGTCTTACTTCCCTACACATTAGCCTAAAAATGCTAGCAGTTTCCAAGATAAAAGAGTAGACAGATGGTGTTATGGAAAAAAAAAAATTTCATAGACCTAAATAGGAAAAACCTGGCAAGGAAAGAATGTCACCAACCAAAATCAGAATTGTTTTAGTGAAACTGAAGATTTATTTTGCCTAGCACCCATGAAGGTTTACCTAGGAATTATGGAACTATGTTAGGAAAAGTAAACATTTAGTTTGAAGATTCTTTAAAAAAAAGTAACTACACTTGGCCAATGAGGGGTGGGGAAGCACAATAAAATGTTAAACCTAGTACATAAGTCAGTAATTATTTAAATTCAAGATGTGTGAAGAAAAAAATATGCAAAATTCTAAATGAAATTGCAAATATTTTAATAATGCCATGTAATTCCCAAGTAGGTAAGGCATATACAACTACATTATTTTTAAATAACATTCATGGAAAACAATATTCTACTTGTAGTTTAATGTAGACGCTAAACAACAAAAGGCTCTTACATCCAAGTATCTGAGAATTTTTACGTTGGATCTGAGAATGTTTACGTTGGTATAATTTTAGCATTGTGCAATGTTTTTCACATTTCACTTACCACATTTTGGGTTAATTCTAAATGAAAGTGAACAAGAAAAGGTCAGGAATAGAAAGTCTGTGAGAAGCAATTTATTCTCGCCTTACCTTTGTATGTTTTTGAAACTAATAATATGCACGTAGATAAAGATGTCAAAATTTTAACCTACAAGCCAAATCCAGGGAGTCCTCACAGACAACTTCACCCATTACTTAAAAACTTGCTTTGCTAGGATGTATAAATACTAAAATATCATCTGGACCTGGGTCCTCATTTACCTTTGACAGGTAGCTTTTTGAAATGTCAATTACTGTTATGAATCCGAAGTCTTAAGAGCTCAGCCTATCTGTTCCTTGCCTAAGAATGATAACAGCCAGTAGTAAAAAGTGTGAAAAGGCATTAACAGAAAAAACACTTTACATTGGCAACCCTCAACTCTGACACCTTTTTAAAATTCTAAGGAAAGCTGCGAATCAACTATGCACTTAGAATTCACGCTTATTCAGTTCTGCCTGCAGGTAAATAATGCTGTTTGTGAACAGAAGCATAAAACCAAATCACAGTAAGGTATAAAAGTTGAAATTTTGTAAATAATTAAACAACTTGATGCTATACCTCTTATTTCAATGTTACCTAAAGGGCAATGGAAAAACAAAAATTCATACTGATTGCCCACTTATGAGGAAAAAGCACCCCGCCCACTGGGGAGCTCATCTAGCATTTTCCCTAGATTGTAGGTAAGCAAGCACCCGGCTGATGGGTACTGGTCACATTAAAATGTTTTCAATCCTGTAGATCAGAACGTGGGTGAGCCCTCTGTCCTGCACACCTGTCCACAGGGATGGCATCACTGCCCAGCCCGAGGGACTTACCCTCTGCCCCGCCTTACTTTTAAGCCTCACATCTAGTCAGTAATGGGCACCCTCCTTTCAATGTCCCCCTCCTGCTCTCAGCATCTGTTACCAGGACACGTACCCAAAGGGGGTCGAGGCTTGTCCATCACTGGCCCTGTCCAGTCTGTGGGTGGCTATCAGAGCGACTGCACTCACACCACACAACTTCACTGTTCTTGTTCAGGCCCTAAGCCCGCCTTGCACAAGCTGTCCTCACCCACCTCAAGCCTCATCCCTCACCATCCCCAGCCACCACCACTCATGCCATCGACACCAATCTAGATGCATTTCCCGAGTGAGACCCCACTTCTGGTGTATCACACAATTTTTCTGCCTATATTTTCCTTCCCTTCACATTATGTCCTATGGATCTCAAAATAAGGCCCAAGAAAGGCAAGACGAGGTCTTTTTATTTTGTCAACGCTATCCCATCTATCCCCTTTGACCCTTCTCTCCACCTTCCCTCTTACCCTCAGAAATCTCACTTCACTTATTAATGACTGCTCGTGTTTTACAAGTGTTCAGCTTTTTTAAATCATCTGTCACTAAATGTCCAATATTTCTCTTCGGCATTGTGAATTGCTGGACTACACATGATTCCCTCCAACGCCTTCCATTTTGTTGTGAATGGCAGTGTTTTGTCTTGTGGCTGAGTCGACCACACTTTCTGGATCCACTCCTCTCTCAGCGGGCACATACGTTGTTTCCATGCCCTCACTATTGGAAATGGTGCTTTAATCTCACATTTTTTTTCCCCAAAGAGTAAAGCTCTTTGAGGTAATCCGAATTGTTTATTTTTGCTCTGTCCCCAACCCCACCCCTGCAATAGGGGTCCAGTCTCCCAAAACAACTTTGTCATTGATGTCAAGAGATACAGGATAAATGTTTTCTTCTGCATGATTTGTAGCTGCAAGTCTTATATATTAATAATTCATTGGTATTTTTGTGCACAAGTTGGAGGGTGATCCAACTTCCTTTTTACAGGTGCCCATCAGTTTTCCCACCATCATTTATTAAAGAAACTCTCCTTTCTTCACCGTATGGTCACAGCTGCTTTCTCCTAAGTGTGATATATACACAGACTATTTCTGGACTTCTGATTTGGTTCCATTAACCCACGTGTCTATTTATGCCAATACCGTATCGTTTTAATCACTATTGCTGCATAGCATGAAGTTAGTTAGGCAACGTGATGCCTCCATTTCATGCCTTCTCAAGATTTATTTTGCTATGGGGCTTTTTCTCATTCCATCTAAATTTTAGTACTTTCTGTTCCATTTCACTGAAGAATATTTTTCCCCATGGGGATTATGTTAAAATTCTGTATTGCTGTAGCTAGAATAACTATGTTGAGTGTATTGATTGTCCCCATCCATAAGTCTGGATTGTCTTGCCAGCTCCTTATGAGAGACTTATGTCTTTTCTAACCCATTCCCAGTACACAGAATAGCTGATTCATAGTAAATGTATGGGAAGTTTTCAAAAGGCAGGCCTAAAGCTGCACATCAGTTCCATTCATACTCCTTAGTCTGGAACACAGCCACATGGTCACAGCTAACTTGAGGACAGCCTAGAAAATTTAGTGAAGTACATATCCAAGAAGAAATAACAGACCTGGGTGAGTAGCCAGCTGTCTCAGTCATACCAGATAACTGTCATAAATATAATGGCAACAGAAAAAAGCATATTCAAATGCTTAAAAGACAAAGAAAAGCTACTTTTACTTGAAATAAAAACCTACTAGAAACTGAATTTAACTCAATTAGGAGGTAAATGCAAAATAAATTAGAGAACCATTAGGAGTCTAGATGTTTTAGGAGTGGTTCTGTCATTTATACATGAGCAATTATAGTTCTCTTGAAACTATTTCAGAATACTCTTTTTAAGAAGCTAGTATAATATTTATACCAAAAGATAGCACACACAGAATTCCACAGGCCAATATTACTTATAAAATATTAATGCAATATCCTAAATAAAACAGTATATAGAATACACAGCACATTGAAAGAATATATCACCATTTCTAAGTGGAGTTAACTCAAACAATACTCAATCTTACAAACTCTTTATATAATCCATCATACTAATAGGTCAAGAGAAAAATCTTAGCATTATCTGCTAGATATAAAGGAGGCATTTGATACAACCCCAAATGCATTCTTGTTAAAAGAAAAACCTCTTAATACATAAATATTTCCTTGCTGTGCTAATACCTAAATGCAATAAATCATTTTTTAATTATGTGATTGTAATAATTTGAAAGCTTAGGAATATTTCTAAATATTTCTAATTAGGACATAATTTAGCTACCTTGTTACCAAATTAATAAACAAAAATTGTTGGTCACTCTATGTACAAACATGAAAATAAACCAGCAAAGGTCCTGTTTAAATAGCAGCTAAAGGAATTAAAGACCCAGAAATAAAGTTAACAAGAAATCTGCAAGATTATATTATGTGAAGTTGTTAAATTCTGTGAAGGCACAAAAACATGATGTGAATAAATGAAAGAGCATAACTTATTCTTGTTCTGGAAGACTCAATACCAAAATGAAATTCAATATAAAGTAATTATAGATCTCATGACATTTCAATAAAATATCAGTAGAATTTTTAATAACTAGACAAAGCTGTTTCCAAAGTTCACCTTGCAAAATAAATACGGGACTAAAATATAAAATTCTGGAAAAGGAGAAGTAATGATTGAGGGCTAGACCTCACTCATTATAGTAGTAAAGCACAATATCAAGTTACAATGATTAGAAGAGTATGATATTGATGCACAAAGCAGCAGCCAGATAAGCCAAACAGGATAGTGAATCCAGAAGCAGACACATATACAATTAGTACAGGCATATCTTGTGGTACAGTCTTAAAACAGCAAGATAAGAACCTGTGAATTTATTAAATTTCATTTAATGCTCATGTTTTGGCTTATAAGGCTTTACTTGTATTTAAGAAGATCAAATATGACTCCCTCTGAGTAAGGGTACTTTTTAAAAAATGCCAATAGGCAGACCTTGCTGGAGTTATATAGTCGGAGCATGTTCTATTAGGTTTTCTTCTAAACTACTTTAGTACGTGCTCGTGATAAGCGCTTCATTTATATTGATTTCATTGATTTCTTACCCTAAAATTCAATTACTTAAATACTGAGAATCATTTAAGTGCTTTGTATGTGAGAGTACAGGAGTATCTAACACCATGAAAGAAGTGAATCAGTACAAATACACAACATTACAAAGAAATTAATGAAATTTGTCTTTGTTATAACTAAGTATTAATTATTGACGTTATTGTATGGGTTTCAATGGCGTGTGGGATTACTTTAGCATGTTTTTATGTTAAACACTCAAGAAATCACAGTTTTTGCCACTGATATAGTAAAAATATTTTCACTTAGAACAAAATTATCCTCATAACCCAAGGGGAGGATCCTGCCACAATAAAGTAAAACGCACATGGTGGGGTGAGAGGAAGGAGGACTTACAGGGAAAGGAATTGGACAAGAGGGTCACCACTGAGAGAATGATTTTTAAATATCCTTATTTCATTCCTTATATCAAAATTAATTCCAGATGAATCAATGATTAAAATGACAAAATGAAAAGTTCCAGAAGAACACACCAGAGAAATGTTCATTATAATCTCAGAGAGCATGCACGGTGTCTATCTTCTTCACAGCTGCAATCCCAGCAACCCAGCCTCTTAACTTTTATTGACTTAGAAGGAATAAGGAGGGAGAGTCACCATTTGCTCATGTGTTCATGAAAGGTGCAGGTAACAAGCTCCTGCCTGAGAGTCTTTGGAAGGACATGGTATCGCATCCAGCATGAACTGCTTAAGTAATTTGGGAGACGCACTCAGATTACCAACTGAGAGAAGTCAAGGTTTTCCTGTCAAAGGGCCAACATTCACAGGACAGCACCTCCACCTCCTGAAGCAGAGGTCCTTGGCCCAGCACATCTGTCATCTCCACACCTGCCCACCTGAGTAGGAGCACCCTGGCAGGTCTCCAGAAGGGTTGCCTTTGGTGACTCCATTTGCCAGTAGATATACAGTATGTCACACAGACAAGCATACCTATGATTCTGCAAAAGAGAGCAGGCAAGTGCTTTAAGGGTGACCTAGCATGAAGCTTCAAGTGGTGTGGCAAAGCTGGGACTGCTGAGAAACAGCAGCAGCAGTCAAACCAGTGCAGCAGGAAGCTATTAGGATTGGACCAGCTCATTGGAGCAAAGGAATCTGTCCACTTGAGATAGTTTTACCAAAAGGGGTAAGCTCCATTCCAGAATGCTACCTCCGATAAGCAAAGATGAGTTTTTCATGGTCCCAAGGGGGAACCATCACAGGTTCCAGACTGATTCTTTCAAGCCCTCTGAGCAAATGATCATCAATTACTGCTAAAAA
This sequence comes from Scalopus aquaticus, assembly GCA_004024925.1. Taxonomy (NCBI): domain Eukaryota; kingdom Metazoa; phylum Chordata; class Mammalia; order Eulipotyphla; family Talpidae; genus Scalopus; species Scalopus aquaticus. The sequence goes on along the minus strand of PVIJ01002887.1, from coordinate 132,627 downwards.
CCTGAAAATTAAAAGCTACTTTGGATTCATATGAAAAATTTTATACTTGCTCTGCAACTTGAAGCCTCTTCAAAAGGAAACTGCTGGCAATTCCCTACAACACCACTGCTCCTGCTCAGTGTTCCCCTTTTCTAACACTAGAAAGAATTTCATAGAACTCACTATAAGCCCAACACAGTTCCAGTACCTAATAGGGACTTGACAATTGTATAAGCACATATCTAGTCATCTATGAGTGTAAAAACTGTCATCACAAAAGGAAATTTAATTGTTCTCCAAGCATTTAATGTGACTTAAACACAGAAGTATGGCAATGATCCTAACAGAAGCACAGAGAAGGGAGAAATACAAAAAGGGAAGTGGGGTGTGATCAGGGGCCTTGGAGGGAGGGAGGGTGGTTGAGTAGACAGGAGAAAGGAAGAACATTGTTGGTGGGAAGAACAGAATGAGTGGGGGCTCAAAAGTGGAGGAGAGCTGGCACGAAAGTAAGGTCAGAGCATCTGGTGAGAATTCATGAATCTGTGTCAACAAGAAAGATAAATGATGCTAATCGTTTTATCTCAGGTTTTCTGTCAATTCGTTGTATCAGGATAGTGCCAAATGATCCCATATTACTTGAAATGGTTTCTTGAAAATAAACAATCAGATCACTTAAAATTTAAGTTTAGAAATATGAGGGATCACAACCCTTATCAAAGCCATCACTTCCTTTCACAGATTCAGGAAGTTAGGCCCTTGAAGGCAAAGCTGATTAGTGAGATCTACCAATCTCCAGATAGTCATTTTTCCCTTCACATTTTAAGCCTGGGAACTCTTCTCTCTGGTCTGGCTATTTCACCAAAGATTATGCTCCTTAAGAGCAGGGACATCCATCAACTTATCTATCACAATCTAACTATTAAGCATGAATTATATGCAAGGTATTTGGACCAATATAAAAAATGGTAAAAAAAAAAAAATAGAAACTAGCCCAATGCTATATTGTTTTGATTACTATAGTTTTATAGTATAGTTTGAAGTCTAGAAATGCAATGCCTCTGTTATATTTTTATCAGATTGCTCTATTTCTCCATTTGGAGTCTTTTGTACTCCTTATTACTCTATTTCAATTCTTTTCATTCTTTTGGAACATAAACTAAAATTTGCTTAAAGCAAATAAAACAATCTTTCTATTAACTTACAAATATAAATTTCAGTAACGTTTGCTCTATTTCTTTGAAGAATGCCATTGTAACTTTGATATGAATTGCACTGAATCTATATATTGCTTTGGGTAACAGATATTTTAATGACACTAACTTTTCCAATCCATGAGTATGAACAGTTCTTTCACTTTGCTAGGTTTACTGCTAAGTGTTTAATACTTTTTGATGTTACTGTAAATGTGTTTTCTTGATTTCTTTCTCTTCTAGTTCTTTATTTACATATATAGATGCAACAGACTTTTGCATATTGATTTGTTACCTACCACTGTAATATACTGATTGTTTCTAATAGATTTTTTTTAAAGATTTATTTATTTATACATTCAGCTGGGATACAGGCCAGAGGCGTGGGGCGGCGAGAGGATTCACCAGAGACAGAGTGGGGAGCAGAACAGGCAGATCAGAAATACACTGCCGAAGGGAGCAGCGGGCGAGGCAGGAGAGGTCTGCCGCACCATGTGGGATTCTCCCCGGCCGGGCGTCGAACTCGCATCGCTTGCTGCCGACAGCTCCACAGCCCAGTGCTCAACCGCTGCGCCACCGGGGAGGCCCAGTTTCTAATAGATTTTTAATTAGTGTTAAAGTTTAGAACTTTCTATGTATATTATCGTGTCATCTACAAATAGTGATAGTTCTATTTCTTCTTTTCCAATTTGAATTCCTTTTATATCTTCACTTACTGAATTGCTCTAGCTAGGACTCCCAATACTATGTTGAACAGTGTAATAAGAGTGGACATCTTTATATACATGATCTTAGAGGAAAAACCTTCAGATACTCATCATTGAGTATGACGCGAGCTATGAATTTGGAGTATTTGGTCTTTATTAGTTTAAGTATGTTCCTTCTGTCTCCATTTTACTATGAGTTTTTATCAAAGGATGTGCAATCTTGTCAAATGCCTTCTCTTGAGAAGAATATGCACTCAGACTTAGGGGGTGGTACACAGCCCAAAAAATAAACATATAAATAAGGACAGCTAATATATGACAAAGGAGCCTCTTCAACAAATGGCATGGGAAAACTGGACAGCTATATGCAAAAGAGTGAAAACTAGACCATTATCTCACACCAAACACAAAATTTAACTCAAAATGATTATGACTTGTATACAAGACCAAAAACCATAAAATACATAGAAGAAAACATTTACAAAATACTCCATGACAGTGATTTCAAGGATGTCTTTGAGGACTCAACTCCCAAAAAAAGTGGTGTAAAAGGAAGGTTGTTTGCAGTGAGTTACAGAAATTGGAAGATGAGGGAATGAAAGTATGTAAGGAAACATTGATGAGTCAAAGGAGATATTGGGTGATATCTTGAGGGGATGCCTTTTCCCAGAAGAATTGTTTATCTGCGAGAACTGTAGCAAGAGCCAAATTGAGGAGAGAAGAAACACTGAACAGACCGGAGACAGAAGGAAGACTCACTAGATGGGTCCCCAGGAACCCGCAAACCCACAGAACACTGCCACAGCAAGGACAACTTCTAAAGGTAAGTACACCAGCAGAGGATACAAGGAATTGGAGGGCCAGAAGAATTCTTGACCCAATTCAACTCAGAGAGTGACCATATTTAATATTTTTCATGGTAACAAAGAATGCTTTAAACTACAAACCCAGAAAAAAATTACAATAACTCATTTCTTTGTTAGACATTTTCTCCTAATTACCTTGGGACATCAAAGTCATGTAACAAGGAGAACGACAGTAAAATAAGGACCCCATACAAAATTACTAAATGAAAAACGTTGAAAAGGGCATTGTAACATTTTGACAGATAATGAAAACACATCTTAAATGTCACCACAAAGCAGAAAACATTATCTGAGCATTTCCAAGTGAAATCAAAATTTCAAGAATCACCAAAGCTTTGAAATAAAAGCACAATTCATAAATAGAAAAGCTCAGATAGTTTACATGACTACACTGCAGGAATACATAAAGGAAGAATCAACATTTCAGAATTAGAAAAAAATTTATAATATAAAAATAAGTTTAAGAAACCTAAGAGTGAATAGACATCAAAGAAAGTATATTAGGGGAAAACCAGAAAACAACAGCATACAAAAGAAAACATTATGAACAAATAAAACATAGATGCAGAAACCCTCAACAAAATCTTAGCAAAGCAAATGCAACAATACACTGAGATAATCATTATAATCAAGAGAGATTCATTCCAAGGATGCAAGAATAGTTTAATATACGCAAATCAATGAACACAATATACCCCATCAACAAAGTTAAAAAAAAACTCATAATCATACACATCAACAGACACTGAAAAGACATTTGACAAGAAAACACCTACTTATCACTGAAAACTCAAAGTTGGAAAAGAAGGAATGTGCCTCAACATAGTAAAAACCATATATGACAAACCCATCACTAACATCATACTTCATGGCAAAAGAAAATAAAAAGCTTTTCCCCTAAGATCAGGAACAAGATGAACGAGATAAGGATGTCCACTCTTACCCCTACAGTTAAACAGGTTTGGAAGTCCTAGTGAGGGCAACAAGGCATGAAAAGACACAAAAGAAATCCCAATAAGAAAAGAAGTAAAACTATCACTATTTGCAGAAAACATTTTAATGTCATAGAAAACTCTAAAGATGCCACAAAAAAACTACTAGAAACAATAAATGCAGTAAAGTGACAGGATACAAAGCAAATATACAAAAATTAGTCACATTTCTATTTGTGAACAAGGAATTAGAGAAACACCAGTAGAAAGTAAACACAAGAATTTAAAGTAATAAATGTAAAACACCACACCCATCCGTCATGTCAGTAAACACAAGTAGACTGAATTCACCCTAATATAAATAACTTATTCTCATATTGACTTATTTTAGACCCAGATACAGCAGGTGGACAAAAATAATCAATAAGGCTATAGAAGGTCTAAATTATCAATGAGGCAGATTTTATTGATGTTTTGAACTTTGGTTCAATACCAACTGAACTAAAACATATGTACTGAACTTGGTACAACTGGTTCTCCAAGAGTAGGGAATGCATCTATTTAAGAATGCACATGGAACATATACAAAAATTAATACTCTATTAAGCCAAGAGGAGAGTTGCAATAAATTCAAAAAAATGAAAATACAAATAGTATATTCTGACCAAAGTGAAATAAAACTAGAAATTAAGAATAAAATCTCTTGTAGTTCTTCCATCTTGAAATGCTTTTTAAAAATTTCAAATCGTGTATCAACGAAGAGATATAAAAAAATAGCTGCAGGATTTACAGAGTGATAATAAAATGATACATTTTATCAGAGGGTTTTCTTACATGTTGTATGAAGCCTTCCTCCACAAGCTAAAATAAATGCTTATATATAAATTATGAACTTTGTTTTCTTATCAGTAAAACTGAAAAAAGTAAACTTAAGAAACGATATCAAAAAAAAGGCAAAATGAAGTTTTAGTACAGGCAAAAACAAAAATGAGTTAGAAAACACACTAATATAAACTGGTCCTTTGAAAAACATGAATAAAATGAACAGAGCTACAGTTAATTGTTTTAGTAAATGGGAAGAAAGCACAAATATAGAAGAGAATCATGCTAGATGTAAAATAAGAATTTTTTACATCAAAATAAGAATTTTTAAAAATCTGTGTAATTATATTGGCACAATTCTATGCAAATATTTGAACCCAGATAAAATGGACAACTTCAATCAAAATAAAAAGTTAAAAGACAGCGAGTGCAAATAGACCAGTTATCACACAGGCTTACTGAGGGGTTTTCTCTCAAAGAGCTACTCTTTCAAAGAGCATCAGGCCAGATGGCTTTAACAGTGGGATACCATCAAACAACTAGGAATGAGATAGCCCAAGTGCTACTTAGTTTACTGTAGATCATAGAAAATGAAGGAAAACCATTCAAACTTTTAATGTCAAATATAAAATATTCATTGCTATTTAAGAGTCATACAAAGATCATAAAAAGGAAAGTTGGTATGCGATTCTCACTAATGAAAATTGATGTAAAAAATTTAAGTCATGTTAAAAAATTACATCATGACCTAAGAGTATATTCTGGGAATACAAGGTGATTCAATTTGAGGAAATCCAATAATATAATTAATCACAGCAATAGGTAAAAGGAGAAACCACATAACCACCTTCAACAATGCCAAAAGGCATTTGAAACATTCCAACGTTTAATCATACACTCAGTTATGTGCGCGTGCGCGTGTTCTCTCTCTCTCTCTCTCTCTCTCTCTCTCTCTCTCTCTCTCTCTCTCTCTCTCTCTCTCTCTCTCTCTCTCTCACACACACACACACACACACACACACACACACACACACACACACACACAGTCACACTCATTCACTAAAATAAGAACCAAATATGCATCTTAATTAATGGGGAAACAGGAGGGTATTTCGATGAATATATGGAATAATGCCATTGCCCCTAACTGCCATTGCTATTTAACAAGATACAGAAGAATCAGACAATGGAAGTGGACAAGATAATGCAAATGCTAGAAAAAAATACCAGGCCTAAATTTATAGATTTAAAAGTGTGTGTGTTAGAGAAACTCAAGAAAAACAATGAAACCAGTACAAAAATCAGAGATTGTGGTTAATTAGCAGGATATAAAACTGATAGATGAAAATCCATAGCTTTCATACACATAAACACTAAAATGTTATGCTCTATAAAGAAAGAGAAGCCTCCAGTTTAAAGTGATAAACCTAGGCATTGTATGCACAAGTAATATGCAAATTTACACAAGGGAAAATTTTCAACGCTATTGAAAGATGAAAAAAGTACACTTAAATAAATGGGAAAACATTCCCTACTCCCAAATGAAGATTCAATCTCAATGGAGAGAAAAAGCTTTCACAAAAAAAAGCAAACATTTTCAAAATATTGGCCATCCCTGGAGATGACCGCTCTCTCTCTCTGCAGTAAGACAATGCTGTAGTTACAAAGGGAGGTAGGGGAGGAGACCCTTCTAGATTAGGACCCTCTGTGGGTCCCAATTCAAACGAGTCAAGATTTAAAAGAATTTTGGTAAATGACCAGGTTGTGGATGATACCAAAGAATTGGGTTTTTATTTTGTCAGAGATGACAGCAGCATTGTGGGTACAGTAAAAGAATGCTGCAATATTTAGAGATGTGTTCTTAAGCACATTCGTGTGAAATAACATATTTGAGAAGTGATTTAAAATAATTCATTGAAGAGCCACTAAGGCTAGAGCGAGCAAATGTGGCAAAGTCTTCAAAATTATTGAATATGAAACTAAATACCTGGAAATTAATTATTACTCGCTTTTATGTACTTTTAATTTTTGTAATATTATTACTTTTATGAAAAAACAATGAATTCTAGTACAAACCAGTCTCAGGGGGCAAGGGAGGGGCCCCTTTTAATCTCTGGCTTCCGGGGCCTCTCTCTGGCAATCTGGAGGCCTCCCTCAGTGTCATCCTGCAGCTGGGCTGCCGCACAGGTGTGTGCATTTACACACGTGCACACCCGTGCTCTTTGGGCCCAGTTGTCCATCCCAGGTGCACATGCCTTGCGCCCGTGCTGACGCCACTTGGCCCCAGTGGGAGGGAGCAAAAACGCCTGATTTTAACTCATTTACCCTACAGAGTTCAAGTAGTAGCTTAAGAGAAGCCTAGTCTAATCCAATGCTTGGAAAGAGTTGCTGAGGGAGATGGGAGTTGAGCTGGCGGAGCAAAGGTTTGAAGGACAACGAGAAAGCCCCTCGGGTAAGGGCAGAGGGTGCTGACTTGGCGGGGCAGCGTGAACTGGGATAGGAAAACAAACCATAGACAGGAGCTAGGAGCCACGGCTTCTCCAGGAGTGTGGGAGGAGGAGAAAGGAGAACCAAGGTGTTACCCATTTTCCCAAAGGCAAAGCCCAGGGTCAACCAAGGGGAAACCGATGACAGGCGTCAGGCTTGCCAGTGATGGAAAGAGGAAGCCAGCGAGGCACAGTGTGGGGCTAGCAGAAGGAACAGGTGAGGCAGCCAACAAAGTGCCTCCCTCGGCGTGGCGCCGTTCGCTGCACTGCTCCTGTTCAAGGGCCGCCTCCTACCTCCAGCCCAGTTTGCTCCCTTGTCTGGCCCTTTAACAAGCACTGTGTGCCCAGCGCAGCTCTTACTAATAAGGACCCCCGCAGATGGGCCAGGTAAACACAGCTGTGCAGGGATTATCTTCTCGAAACCTCCAAACACGCGAAGTGTCTCAGGGTGTCAGGGCAGCGTGGGGGAGCTGGGATTGGAGCTCCAGGGAACTGAGCCCAGCGGCCAAGGTCCCAAGCAGGAGGCAGCGCCGTGATTACAGCAGCTTAGCCTCGGCCTGCCTCGTGTTCTTTCCTTTGAGACAGCATTTCAGCATGCAAACAAGTGATGTGTTTAGGGATTATGTTGAAACCACCCTAATTCATATGAAAAAATAATTATAGATTGTAGGTCTTCATTATTACTGCTAACCAATGACCTGCAACAAATCTCCCCACTGATTGTCAAGTGAGTGTAATAATAGTATAGCAAGAACCGCACTGCTACTGTTTATTCTCCAAAAACACTTTGAAAACTTTTCTACATTCAGTAAGCACTTAAATTTTCTAACTTATTTTGTTCATGAATGCCAGCTACTCCCAGGAAGTACTATCTCCTTGAGGGGAAGGATCAAGACTTGTGACTATTTTTTAAGTTTGTTTTATTTTAAATTCTCCAAACAGCCAGACTATGCTAAGCACTCAAAAATTGTTAATAAACATTCTCTGAATAGATATCAATTATTGCTGAAGTCAGAATAGGAAGGACAGGTAATTTAGGGTGGGACTTTTCGATTTACAAAACTTTCTATCAATTTGGAAGGCCTCTTCTGAAGGCAACACAAAAAAGATTCAGATACCCAAGTCCAAAAGGGGCGTCACTGAGACAGAGCTGGCTTTTTTGTTGTCTTCCCAGCAAGAACACAGATGGGGAATTTTCTAGAATCCTATGTGTAATTAGAAGCACCAAATGTTGTAACTCCATCTATTTTGTTTCAGCTCTGCACCTAAGAGCAGAGTCTCGCATAATAGAGCCCCACAAACCCGTGTTAGCCTAAAAAAGATCTTATACATGTCACCCACTCCTAACTCTATTAACATGGAAATGAAATTGATTCTGAGCACCAGGAACATGAATGCTTCCCTGGCACTCTAACTCTGTGCTTTTTACAATTTTTTTTAAAGGATAACTAATGCAAATTTCTCAGGATGGATCTCTATGATTAAAAGAAAGCAACTTTTCCACCCCGCTGGGCAAAGTTTAAAAGCTGAGAGCTGCAGAATGCACACATAGTTAAGCACGATACGATTAGACATTCCATGAGCTTCAAAGAAGAAAATACTCATCTAGCAACCTCTAGGACGAGTTACACAAAGAGGGGCTCTTGCTCCTGCTTTTCACATCCGAGGACTTGCAACAACTTCCTTTTTAGTTTCTCCTAGCAGGGAGGTTAAGAACGTGAGGTGTGGGTCGGACGGCCCGCCTGCAGGCCCTCCGTGTAAGCTACCGTTCTCACAGAGCGGAGAGAAACTCGGTGTCCCCGGCCCTTACCTTACCGCTCTTCCTCCAGGGATAAGGGGGCTGCAGGGTACACACCGGGCCAGCAGGATGGAATAGTTGGGGGAGACAGTGGGTTCCATGCCCGCTCTCCTCTGGCGCAGTGAACACACTGCCCCAGAGAACTGGCTCTGCTTTTCTATGCCCCGGCAGGTGGCCTTCCCGTGGTGAATTGAGTCCAGCTGCTCTGCACACCAACCAGCTACCTCTCCCACTTCTCCAGCCGCTTCCTACCGGTTGCTAATCAAAGGGTTTCAGAGCCCACGCGTGGGAGGCAGGCAGTGCTAATTAGGCGTCCAGCTCAGGCCCCGGGGGGAAAGGGAGCAGTGGCCGTGGACAGCGCTTGAGCATTGCTGAGTCAGTCATAGCCTTTAACCACTGAACACCAGCTTCGCACTACAACCCAAGTTGTTGTTGTTTTGCTTTTATTATTGCCTTTGCAGTGCAGGAGGTCAATGGTGTGGCCAAATGCCTCACAGAGGTGACCCACTGTCTTGGGGTCAGGTGTTTAATGTTACCTGCGTATCTCACCCCTGGCTAATCTTCCCTATTATTTCAGGTATCCTTTATTGAGGGCCACACACTGTTTGTTATTTGTGCGTGTCCCTTTTTATCTCAATTATTTACAATTAGCCTTTAATGGTCATCCTGAAATGAACTGTTTCCATTTTATCGAAAAGGAAATGGATAATCAGAGGTTAAGTAACTTGTAAACCCACAGAGCTTGGGAGTAGGAGACCCAGATCTGAAATACAGACCAGATAGATACCAAAGGGCATACGCCACACGAATGCCCCTACTTTACCATTCCCACTTCCGCCCCGTGAGAAGTTCAGTTGCTTGAGTTGGTATGAAGGCCATCAAGGTCATAGGTTCAGGCTCCACGGAGTATCAAATTCCCTTCTCTCCACCTCCGCATGTCACCCCCCACCCTTAGCTCCTGTAGGGTGAGAACTGTCAGGTTTTTCCGCCGTTCCCCCCGAGATGGAGCTCTCCAGGTCTATGCTCACGCCTGATGGTGGGCACCTGGAGTTGGGTGTGGGCTTGAGTGAGTGAGCGCGCCTGAGCCAGAGACTGGGCCTAGAATCAGAGAGCATCAGCAGCAGAGAGAGGAGAAGCAGAGGACCTTCCGTTTGGGATGCAGCAGAGGCCACAAGTTGCCGCCAGAGAGCCCGAGAGAGTGAAGATTTGCTGGGGGGGGCCCACTGCCTGCCCTGTACATGGTTGCCTCCCTATAAGAGACCATTAAAAAGCATAAAAAGCCACCGAGGGCTCCAGAACTCCTCCTTCCCTGTAGACCCGTGTGTGTAGCTCCACAGTGAACCTGTTCTTCCTGTGCCTTTCTCGCCCCTACAGCCCCTGAAAGAACTTTCTCTGATCTGGACCTTTTCCTCATGCCTCCCATAGGACAGATGTCTAAAATCCAGGGCCTCCGAAATTTCCAGAGCAGGCATCAACCAGGGCCAGAGCGCCCAGCTGCTATCTCTTGAGCCTGAGTGTTTACCACCAAAACCCACAGGAACACAAGCTGCAGGTGGGGGAGGAAGGTAGCGCTTTCACCGCTGAGCTCCTGGCAGAAGGGAGGGGCCGTGGCTGCCGCGCCCGTCTCCTGTGCCGTTTCCTCACTTCAGAAAAGACAGGGGGAGAGGCTCAGATGCTTGAGTATGATCTTGGAAAGGGCCCCCTTCTTTACCTGTGGCAGTTCTGACAGAAAGAGCATCTGCTGTTTGTGGAGCGAGTCATCCCCACCCCCCAAGCCGGCCCACCAGCCCTCTCAGTCATGGTGAGAAAAGCCAGACTTGAAAACGCACGCTAGTGGCTGTGTCAAAGGAAGAGTGGAGAACAGGGCACAAGACACAGGATAAGACGCCGTGTGCTGGGCATCACGGCGGAGCACTCTGCTGTGAGCTAAGCTGGGCCTCTGCTTCAAAGAACAGCACCAGGCTGGTGGGTTTGATTCCATTTTGCTGAAACATTCCTTTAACAATGCCCTCTGTGGAGTTGTCTTCTGACTTCAGGTCTCCATTGAATACAAATCCTAGTGGAAAATCCTAAAGATGATTCCATAGGCTTTTATCAGTGAGTAAGGGATTATTTTAAACCAGAATTATTTCATTATGTATCTTCCTATGAGTTCATTAAAAAGAAAAGCAGATTTTCCAGAAAGGTGTCGACCCAACACACACCTCTGTCTTCCCTGCAATCAATTGAGTAGTGGCTTCCACGTGTTTTCCTGAGAATTAAACAATCCCCAGAGCAAAAGAGACTCAAAGTTATCAGGTGAGTTCAGTGAACAGGCAAGAAACGTGCCCCCAGCTGATAGCAGGCCTCTCAGTCAGTGTGAAGATAGAGAAATCATGTGCTGAAAAGTATCTTCAACCTGCTGATGGTCACTGTCCAGAGGCCCTTCCCCTTCAACAGCTGACCCTTCCTCGTGCGCAGACACTCAGCTGAGAGCTTGTTTCTGAGCATGTGGGATGCCCCTCTGACACCCCAAAGCCCATGCTCACCTTCAGTGCACCGGCCGAGACGCGAGCACTGATTGGTCTGTGTCTCTCCTCTGAAATGTCAGGGAGCAGGGCCTGCCCAACTCACGGTCGGCACATGGGTGCTGAATGAATTAATGAGCAAATGGTCAAGTACAGGAACAAGCCTCAAGATGAAGATTTGGTGTCTGTCTTGGTTCACATCAGCCCAAATGGCAGTGGAGGACCCATCAGTAGCAGGAGGAAGTAGGCCCAGATAATTTCCATTTGAGGCCTTCATTGCATAAGCACACAGATCTCACCTCCCCCCTCCAATGCTGACATACCTGCCCACCATTCTTCAAACCCCAGTGAGAGGCTCTTCCTCTCTCCCTGACATGTGTCTAGCTCTAGACTGTACACCAAAGACACCAGATCCGCCCAAAGAGCTCCCCTCGGAATCCCTCTGACATCTCAAGGTCCTCAGCGTCACTCAGTAGGACACATAGGGCCAGACTCCATAAAACTGTCAACGTCAGAAACCAGGAGACAGTGGGCAGGAGGGATGAGGAACAGAATTTCTCAACCAAAAGCCCAGAGGCACTCCCTCTGCCGAAGACAGAAAGGGCCAGAGGCTTGAAGCCTGCAGTGGGGAGAAGCCTGTTCTAAGATCAAACTGCAGCCACCCTGTGGCTTCAGAACTTGGAACCAAAAGCTCCTCTGGAACTACTTGCATGTCTCTGTGTATCTGCATACACCTTTATGTGCTATTTGCCTACTGCACTGAAAATCGTTTTGCTTTTTATTTCTTCAAAAGTTCCCCATTTACATTTTTACCCAAACCACATAGAGTAGCTCAGCCTGCAGGGGAGACAGTACGCGGGGAAATCACAAAGAAAATAGACCACCACCACCAACTGGGAGCATCTGTGTGCACACTCTCCCTGTCAAAGGTGGGAAGATGCTGGTTACTCAAACCCCAAGGTCGCCAATAAACAATTTAAACCTACAACCTAAATCGTGCAAATATTATAAGCCAGCTGTCAAATCCCTCATCGGAAGCTGGTTCCAAAGAGAACAGGCACCGCAGCAGAAGAGGCACAGAGTGAGGAAGAGTAGTCATATAACAGATGAGGGGTTTGATGTCATCACTGCCCTTGCCAGTGTGCTGGGTGCTGCCAGCTCTTTTATCCACATATACCATCAAAAGCCGAAACATACAGCGAGCGGCAGGAAGGCCGCAACAATCTGACCAAATGAGGTTAAGAGGATTAGTCTGACCCACATCCACCGAGAGAGACTGCATTCAAATAAAACTTAGTCATTCCTAGAATTTACATTTTTAGCGCCATTCTGAACAGTTCTTACGGGGACAGGTTTGGAAGTCAAAGGAAACAAGGTTCAGAGCTGCATCTTTCTATTTTAGAGTTATTACATTTTAGTGTAAATTTTGTATTTTTTTTAAACTGCAGTACTTGAGGCAAGCCCAGATGCAGCATAGTAATATTCTCAAATCACACAGTAGAGATTCCAGAAAATGTCCCTGTGCACAAAGAGAGCCATCACCATATTCTAATGCAATGTAATAGTACACAATACAGTTGTGTACATGATATTATCACAAACTGGGTCACAGCAATTGCTCACCCGACACAAGATGAGAGGGAGCTGAAACCAGCTCCCCAGGACCCACGAGCAGATTGTGTAATGAACAGAGAAAGAAATTGTTCAGGACCCGCAGGAACAACTGCTGTACTCTTAGGGGCGTTGCCCCTGCTCTCCAGGTGGGAAGTCACAGTGAGGCCAGCCTGAGCCAGTGCAGAGAAGCTCTGGTGCCTCCTCCTGGTTTCTGATTTCTGCCATGCGAGCAGTGCCTCTGCTCCTCTCACTGCCCCCGCACACCGGCTACCTGTGCACTGCGGGAGTGCTATGTGACTACAGGGGAGAACTTGGTTACTAGGAAGCTCCTTTTGCTTTGCTTTGCAAATACTAACTCAAGAGTAGCCCATGTCAGTGAAGTTTTAGATACGGCAGCAGCTTTCTTCAGCTTTGGGCTTGAACTTCTCTTGTTCTAGGAATTCAACATGCATCCCAATTTTCTTCCCCTTCACACTATTTTAATCTTCTCTGGATCTGAAATGTTCCTCGTTTCTCTCCTGTCGGAGAAGTGTGTGTGCTGTGGGGGTGGGGTGTTCTCATGAATATTACTGCCTGAGAGTAAGTCCAGTAGATGTGGCTACCAGGGCCTCCAGCCCAGCCTACACTTGGGCTCAACCAAGGAAGAGACACCCTAGCATTCAGATGAGGAAACTGACCCCCCACTCATCACCAGGGAGGCTTGCCCAAGGCCACAGAGGACATCAGTGACCCAGCTGGCATCCAAGCTCATGTCCATTAATTCCCAGTCTAAAGAGCACAAGCTCTTTGGAAAAGGTCAAAATCCCTATGTTTTATCAAAGATCAAAATATTTTATCATTTAAAATATTTAGGTATAATATATGACAAGTAATGTATTTATCACAGAAAAAAAAAGCATGTTTTAAAGAGATTCTTTTTTCAGCCTGCTAGTGACTCTTGCCTTTTATTATGAATTACCTCAAAGATGCAGACATGTCTCTAAACCTAAAATGCATTAGCCACAAAAGTGGGAGGGGAGGGGGCTGAGCATCTGACAGAACCCCTCCGAGAGCCCACTGCACAGGTGAGGGGATAGCTCTGCGTGTCTGCACTGCCGAGAGGAAAACAACAGCAAGCAGCACATTTACAAGGCTTACATAACAGCTTCTCAAAGGTTAACAGCTGCTCCCAGTGGCATTTTCTGAACTGGTAGAGTCAGCTGCTTGGCTGTGGTTTGCACCACTGGGGGGGATGGGGCGGGGAGGAGCGGTCCTCAAGAAAGGACTTGGTTATTATTCCGTGTATTTCAGAGCTAAGTTATCTTGTAGTGCACACAAGTCAGCAAGGCTTGTTTTCCACCCGACTGTGAACAAGCACTTCCCACAGCGATTGTTCTGTGGATTCCCTTCTGCACACACAATGGGCTCCAGCTTCAACTCTTATGCATCAAGATGGCAGCTACTGTTAGACCAGCTCTCTGGCTGGAAGTCAGGAAGGCACCAGTGCTCAGGGGACTGTCCTGCCCAAATGCACACAAGACAAGTGACAGCCTGGAATGACAGCAGAACAAAGTGTGGAGAGTTGGGTGGGTGCCAGCCTTTTCACCGTCCCCTGTATCTTAATTTATTTCTGAGAGGAGGCCTGGATGAAGGGGGGTTGGGAGATACCAAAAGAAAGTGAGGCAATCCTGCTTCTTGTCCCTTGAGAGGTCCCCAAAATCAAAACCAGAGCAGGAACATTCCCTACAGGGCTACAGATCGCCGAGTCTCAACCCAAACCCACGTAAGGCCAGAAACAGGCAGTCAAGGGCGGTAAGCTGGAAACGGTGCAGCCGGGATATGGCCTCATTCCAACTTGGTGTCCACCCAGTGCAGGGACTTCATACAAATGGCTTAGAAGCCCTGGCCTCGGACTCTCAATTTTCAAAATGTAAGTTTTTACACTAGGTCGTCTTGAAGCTTCCTCCAAGCTCTAAAATCGAAACAGAGGTAGGTTCTTTCTGAGGTGCCCATCCGTCAGCCCTCACAAAAGAAGGTGCAGGCAAGAGTTGACAAAGTGAACGCAGGCAGACCTGGGGCCAAGTTCTGACTCCATGGCTCACTGGCTTTGGGCAAATCGTTAACCGCAAGAGCCTCACTCTGCTAAAATGTAAAATGAGTCCAATGATACTTTTATAGGGATGGTGTGAGAATTAGCAGAAACAATAACTCACCGAGCATATACTTGGCACTCACAAATCTAGGCTCTTTGGTAGTTATTTTCCCTTGTGTTTAACACATCAAGCAGATGATTACGATCCTTTCACAGTGAATATAAAAAAATCTTACACTGAAAGGAGATTTGAAAGATTCTCCTGGCTGTCTGACTGCTCGGTGAGAAGACCAAGACTCCACCCCGGCGGCAGCTTGGGGCTGGGACACTGGTTTCTCTGGAGCATCTCAACGCCAAGGTCCAGACATGACTGGTATCAGTGTTCCCTGTGATAGGAACCAAAGAACCCCAGAATGTGTCCACAGCCTAGGCTATCTCCCCAACTATCTCCAAGACTTTGGAATTTTCACTGCTAGGGACTTGCTTCTCATAAAAACTAAAAAAAAAAAAAAAAAGGGGGGGCCTTTTCAGGTTTCCTCTTTTAAATTCCAAATTATTTAGAGGGCGGTAAGCTGCTAGCAATTTAGCACAAAGGGAGCATTATGGAAAGGAGAAAGAAAAAAAAATGCTAGTGAGAAGAGAGAAACAGAATCCGCACAAAACTGAACAACGATGTAAGAAAAAATTTTAAAAATTAAAAATCAAATTGCTAGTGAACACTAATGACAAACTTTTGCTGACTTCAGGTCCGACAATCGCTGCACCTAGACAGGGGGGCAATGGAGAACGCATGTCTCACAGGGGAGATGGCGGGAAGCGATCTGTGCCAAAGGCCCCTGCACGCAACTCTCTCCGCTTCCCAGCGGCGGGGACGTCTCTGGGGGCACCTGTGTCCCCGATCACAGCCGCAGGCCCTGCCTGGCCTTCTGCTTCCTAGAACTCGCACGGCTTCCTCTGTGCCCGTGCTCGGGCGCCAGCGTCCACGGCCACTCAGACCCAGCGTCATCTGCCCCGCCTCTGCCGGAGAACGAGAGGGCGAGGAGGATGGCACACAGAAGCTGGGGGCCAAAGGCTCATCAGAGGGTTCTGAGAACTACGCTGATTAGCAAAGGCCAAAAGTTCCTCTACTGAAAGAGCAGAGTTTACAATTCTAATAATTTATACATGGGCTCACTTTCCTTGAATAATTACAGATTATTATCCAGCTAATTACAGTACATGGTATTAAAAGATTCAGAATTTATTATCCCAATCTAGGAAATTACTTTGACACGTGTTTTGAAAAAGAAAAACGCTGCAAAAGAAGTTCAGTTCTTACCGGAGTCAAAGGCAGCAGTGGTTCCAGGTTCTCTTCCACCGGAAGCAGGCTTAGGGGGCCATGTACCCACAGAGGCGCTAAAGGGTGAACCTCAGCCTCTAGGTCCCAGTGACACTTCTAAGTAGGGTTGCCAGATTTGGCAAATAAAAGATCCCAGGCTGCCCAGTTCAATTAGAATTTTACACAAATAGATAATTTACAGCAAGTGTGTCCCCCTATTGCATTGGGACAGACTTACACTAAAAAAGTTATTCATTGTTTATCTGATATACAAATTGAACTTTGCACCCCATATTTTATCTGCCAGTCCAATTTCTGGGGGATATCTGTGTTAGGCTCAACCCACCCCTCCCCAACAATAAGGGCGCTGTGAAGTATCTCGGCGAAGATGTGTGACCTTGGAAGGCAGCTCATGTCCCCACTGCCCAGACGGGCTGCCGCAGCCAAATGCACCTGCAAGGCCAGCAGCTCCAAAGGGAGTTGCCCCCACCCTTGGAATTCCTTCACCCTGCATAAAAACCCGCCCCCCTGGTTGCTGGGCAGACTCCACAGACCCCCGCCTGGGATCTGTGAACCTCGCCCGGGAGTTGCTAATAAAGGCCTCTTTATCTTAGATTCCTCTCTGTTCCTTGCCTTCTTCTATCGCTCGACCTTACAATCTGAAGCAAAAGTAATGCTGCAGAGAGAGAGGAAAGCTTAGGCGCGATGAACAATACTCGCGATGAGAAGACCCCACTACACACAAAACTTGAACTCTCTGACAGGGCGTGTTCGCCCCTGGGAGGAAACGTCACCGACCTTCTCAAACATACTTCACTCCCAGATCAACATGGCAAGAAGGTGCACGAGTCCCCTCCTACGTGGATCTGATCCCATCGGTCCTCAGCTGTCTCCAGCTACCAGGAATCTTTTCAAACAACATCCAGCAGGAGAGAAATGCAAAGCACCTCTTGAGGGCGTCTATATGGGCACACCCACGCACCCACTGACACCATTCTCTTCAGAATGACACCCTTATCTCCTTAAACAAGTCGCCATTCCCGCCCTCACCCGCCAATTACCATGGTGGGAACAGAAATTCACATGCTGATGCTGATAAATAGTGATGGGTTAAAAGATAGAAAGGGGTAGAAGAAATATTTTCTAGTAGTAAAGATGAAAGTATTGGTGCCTTATTTTTTTTTTACTCCAAAATGACTTTTCAAAAAGCATTGCATATAAGAAATAGTCACTGACTAATGAATTTGGAAAGGAATATTGTCTAAATACAAGCAAAACTGTGTGATGCTCACAACAGGGAATTCAGTTCACAGAACAACTTCCGTGTGAGCTCTCTGTCACCCAGGCCTTGAAAGATCCCTCCATGCAGCAAAGGGTCACGGGGTGCCCCCAATGTTCTGTGCCAGGCATGGGAGCTGCAGTGTAAACAAGATCCTACTCTTGAGAAGCTTTAGTCAAAGGGTGGGGTAGAGAGGATGGGAAAAATAGAAGACAGAGAAAATATACTACAAAGGGACACAGAAAAGAGCAATATTATTTCAGCTTATTATTGAGGGCTGTGAAGGCAATATAGCAGAATGAGATGATAAAAAAGAATGAGATGACACTAGAGACCTACATGAGACTGAAATGCCCAGTGGCTCCCCAAAGTGGCTTGTTTTGTTAAATGGCTTTGACGTGGACACCCCAAACTCCCCTGGTCATGTCCACCATTGTTTTGCAGAATTCAACATAATTTTAGAATTGGCTCAGTTTGTGATCCTGCCTATTTTCTGTCTTTCTCCACTCTGTCAGCGGAGACCCATGTCCCTTTCCATGATATTCTTCCCAGCCACCCTCTATACATACACACGGTCTTTGTGTGTGTGGCAGAGTTTACCAAGGGAGAAGAATAAAGGGAGTTTACTTCACTACAACACAAAAACTTAAGTATCAGCCACCCCTGTTCTGGAACATTCTGGGACATTCTACCATATCGTTCCTACCTTCTTGACTACCTTATTCCCATAATATTCTATTCTATTCTAACACTCTACAAGCTTGTCATGTCTTTTATTGCTTTGCCTTCAGATAAACCATCACTTCAATGCCTTACATTTTGTTCAAGGTATTGCTTTAAATAGTTTCTTCCTTAAGAGAACTTCCAGTGCCAGCTGTTAAGATAATCATTTGTTTTAACTAGTTGCCTGTAATAGTAGGAAACTAGTGTTTTCTCTGTTCTGGGAATATGAATTGTTAAAATCCTTTGACTTTGTAGTAACAGAAAGTCTGAATGAAGCCAAGTCTTCCTTCTTGCAGTCAGTTTTCCAGATTCATTTTGTATCACACAGACAGTATTCCTGGTGCACAACAGGCTCTCAATAAATGTTTGAAGAATTTAATGTAACACAACCTATATGTACACCATGGAGGGAGCAGACGAGATATATAGCAGTAAGCCAACACTCAAGAAAAGTAGCTCATTAACAATAATTTGTCACCAGCTGTACTTAGAAGTCAATTGCTTTTCATGATGCTTCCTGTTCTTATCATTAGAACATACTCAAAAGGTACCTTTGAAGCAAACTTAGAAAGGACATGTCTATATTTTCCACAATTTCACATTCAAGGATGTGTCTCCCAGATTGTCTCAAAAGGTAATAGGAAACAGAGATGGTCAAGCCAGCACTGACTATGAATATCCATTACCCATGTTTTATCAGTGTATCCAAATCATCTCCTTCTCCACAGAAGTAGTCAACATCCTAAGTCACCTAGAATTTTCCAGGATCCCATCCAGGAAATTCTTTCATTAGTCTCTACATTTATATTGACTTCAAGACACATTCCTACTGGAACCTCACTACAGTCCAAATGTTTGTGTTCTCCCAAAATTCACATGTTGAAAACTAAGCCTCAGTGTGATGGCATTTGGAGATGGAACCTTTGGGAGGTGACTGGTTCATCCAGGTGGAGCCCTCATGACTGGTATCAGTGACCGTATAAGAGGGCCAGAGACCCCCCTCTTCTGCCATGCAAGGAGACCGAGAAGATGGCTGTCTATAAGCCAGGAAGCAGACCCTCCCCACCACACACTGAGTCAACCAGGACCTTGACTTTGACTTCCCAGCCTCCAGAACTGTAAGAAATCAGTTTCTGTTGCTTATAAGTCACCTCATCTACGCTAGTTTGTTGTAATAGCCTGAACAAAGCCAACCCTTCCACTCTAAGCTGGCCATACAACACGACCTGTGATCCATTGATTCTCGTGAATCCACTTGACTTTGTGGCAAATACCTCCCACCCCAGTGGTGGGCACGCCCTTCTCTGTGCTCCCCACATCTCTACATAATGTTCTATCCTAGCACCATGACAGCGTACTGTGACTAGCTGTTGCTAATGTCTCTCACTAGATTTTGAGCTTTCTGAAGATACACACAATATTTTATATTTTTTGCTCTAGAACTAATACAATGCTTGAAAAAAGTAGTTTAGTTACCTAACAAGTGCTTGCTGATTAAATCACTATTTTTTCTATTCCAAGGCAAGCAAATTTTGGAATAGATGAAGAAACCATGGGATTGCATTAGCAAGAACTAAATAAAAGCATTTAAATCTCTTTTTAATGTCTACTGCATACAATGCAATTTCAACAAATCTGTAAATCTACCCTAATCTTATATCCAAATTAGAATTTCTGCTACTCTATTCAGGAATTTCCCAGTTTATAGAAGTAATGTTTAAAATTACTTTTGGAATTTAATGGTAAAATGAGTGGTTCAGTGCTAACTATTCACTTAGTCTCTTCTTGGTCCCCGAGTTCTAAAAGTTCTAGTAAACAAAGGGGCAGGAGACATGATAAGCGAGAAGGCGAACAGAGGTTTATCGTTGATCTGCCTCTGAACCCTCTTTATGAAAATATGATGAGGAAATTCTTATGAAAGCATCTGTTAGGATTCCCACCCTCTTCCAGAAACCAAAACATTTTAGAAGATAAGGAGGACTGCGACCAGCACTAGGTAAAGGGTATAAAGAAGTAGGACATTCTGCAGTCCAATGACACCAATATTAACTCAAATCATTTCTTAGTGGGAGAGAGAAATTCAAGAATCTGGGTAAATGTCATCAGAAGATAGTAGATACTAATTTATCTGCTGGACTTGAGGACATTCGGGAGATGCATTTCTTTGATGGGATACCCATGTTCAAGAAAAATATTAGTATAAGATAAGTGGAATCTCTTCATATCATCAAAGGATCATTAAGAACCTAATCTGCTTCCAACATGACTATCTCCCTGCCTCTTCCTCCATCCCAGTCCTACCCACTGGTTCGGATCTAGCTCAGGTTTCACCTCTTATATCTGCACCAGTTTGGTAGTGTAGATTACAGATTCGGACAAACCTGGGTTATGACCCCAGATCCCATATTTCACGTGTATGTCAGATTTTCTGAGTCTGTGCACTTCATCCAATATGCACGGTATGCCCCGATACACTACCAAGAGTTCCCCTTACCTGATTTAGTGGGTAAACTTGATATTCTTAGAAAGTTCCTCTACCTGAAAGTCAGAATTCCAAGTTTGTGACTTTGGTCAACTTGCCTCTGTGTCTCAGTTCCCTCACTCATTAAATGAGAATCATCATAAATACTTCAAAGTTTTCTGCTTATGTGTAAATGGGCTAGCACATGAAAAGTGCCTGCTCTATAGCAACTGCTCAAAAAACTTAGTAATTTGATAAAAATGATTGAGTTATAGATTTTGTGATTGGAATATCTGTTTCTCCTAGAAAAGAAAAACTCACATCCTGGTGAGTTGGTCCTTTCCCAGATTCCTAAGTCCCTCAAAGATTGAGAAGTTAAAATATTCTCTGACCATCCCTCATTCTCTGTCTCTGAGATTCCCCAGTGAATACTATGTAGGAATAAAATCATTAACACAAACCAACTCTAATTATATGCAAGTATTCATAAATTCTCCCACAGATGAATAAAAAAGCATTTTGACTGCTGAAAGCATTGAACTGATCTTTTCCTACAGGTTCGACAATAGCTGCAGGAGACTACCGCCCTCATTGACCAAAGAGCCAGATACCAAATATCAAAACTGTGAGATACCAAATGTCAAAACTAAGCAATGAACATTAATACAATACCATTAACTAAACCACAGGCTTGATTTCACCAGTTTTCTGATAAAGCCCCTTTTCTATTCCAGTGCCCATGCTGTCTTTATTTGTTGTCACTTCTTGGTCTTCTCCAATCTGTCCTTCAGCCTTTTGTGACCTTGACGTTCTTGAAGAGTGAGTGATAGTGATCCAATGCTGGGGAGCATATCTCTTAATTGGGAGTTGCCTGGTGGCTTCTCATGATTAGACTAGGGTTGTCCACATTTAGGAAGAAACCACAAAGAGGCTGGGCCATTTTCAGTACACCCTAAAAGAGAATAAATGACGCGGATGTGTGATATTAACTTTCATCACTTTGTTAAAATGGGCTGTTATCTGGAAATTTATTTGTTATTAGTAAATATTTTCCCTTTGTACTGAGTAAATGTTATGAAAGTCATTTTTGCCTATGACTTGAGCATTCATCAGTGGATCTTGTCTGCATCAATAATTACTATGGTGTCTCATGGTGACCTTCTACGTCCATAGGTCTTTCTACATCTATTAATTAGAGTGCTTTTGTAAGGAAGAATTGTCCCTTTATTTTTTACTCAATTATTTATATCAGTGTGCCCTCATGAATATTGACTTATAATCCAATATTATTATTATTTATTTTGTAGCTCAAATTGTTCCAATTTTGGTAATTGCAAACTCTTATAGGTTGCCTCCCTGTCCTTTGAACAGATCCTCATATTTTCTTTTCTTTTCTTTTTTTTAAGTACTTAACTTTCAGCACCCTGAAATGCTCCAAGCTCAATGAGTTCTCTCAGAACTGGGTCCCCAGCTCAATGAGTTCTCTCAGACCTGGGTCCCCACACCAATTTTTCCTAGTTTACTAAATTTACTTAATAGTGTTAGATGAATGGTGCTAACCTATCAAGCCACTGATTAAAGAAACCACTTACCCTTTCCAACCCTAGTTTTCCTTCCAGATTAATCACATAGTACTCTGAGTCTTATTTTTACCAGACCATATCTTAAGCTGTATCTTAACAACTCACTTAGATTTATGCCCCTCCATCTCAATTCCTCAAAGGCTGGGATTTTCACTTATTCTTTTATTGAAAAGATACTTATTTAGCGTTTGCTATTCAGTAGAAATACAATAACGAGCACGTCAGTTCTCAACTTCCGGTATAATGCCGGAAACACAGTAAATGCACAGTACACACTTTGCGTAAACGCTGACGGCACCATCGGTGGGGTTGTCCACGTGGAGACTACACGGAAATCACTCCAGGGCATGGCCCTTGATAACCTTACTAGTCACAGCCAGAAAACAACTACTTTCATCCATGGAAAACTAGTATAGCCATCCCTTTTGCTATTACCATTTCTCCAAGATTTACTCGTTTAGTAAATAAATGGTAGACATCTGAAGACTATAATTCACGTGCTTATTCCTTAAGGACAATATTGTTCTATGAATTCTGTTTAAAGATTCCCTGAGCTACTCTGACTTTCATTATTCAAGAAAACCAGAAAATGTCTTGAGGAAGAGCAATAATGGACTGCATCTGTTCAAGTTCCTGTATAATCACTATGTGGGATACATATAGACAAAGCTTGTAGATTATACATTTCAAAGAGGACAGATCAAAAAGTAAATCAGTGATGGGGAAGATTAACTTCCCTCCAGGAGTACCACAGAACATTTCTATCTCTGAAGAGAAATTTGCTGAAGCTACACAAAAACAATCAAACAAACTAATGGGTGCCTTCTGCCAAACTAAGCTACAAAAAGGATCACACCAGCGCCTGGGGCAAGACACTTCCTGTAGAGAGCAATATGTAAACTCTAAATGTAGCTGACTCCAAGCCTCTAATAGTTTATTCTTTATCACAAGAAACATAATAGAATCTGACTTATAATGTCACCTTTAAATATTTTCAGGGTGTCTATACTTTAAAATCAGCCTTAAATTACACAAAGTACACCCAAGTCTAGTAGAGAATAATCTGCCAATTTATGAAACCAAATCTGAATTGCACTTCAGTTCTTAAGGCTTATGGTCATTTTTAAGGAAAACGGTGGATCACAGATGTGATTATTTCCCTCTGAGGAAATAATACCTGTGAATTTGTATGACTTTTCTTTGTCAGTGACACAGACTTGTTGAAGGTAAAACTTTACATGGGTAAGTAAACTATTACCCAACACAACACTGGAAAGTGTGAAACTAAGATCAAATATAGGAAAAATCTCCTGCTCATGTTAAAGATGCCTTCTCCTGTTACAGGGCGGGAGAGGGACACCTTGGAACCCCCAAATCTGCCTGCTCTAGATGAGTTCTGCCCTCTGCCACATCAAGACAAAACACACTCTGGCGTGTAAGACCTTCAATGGAAAGGAACTTGAATACAATTAGTGTATGACAAAGAAAAGAGGAAAAAAAAAGAGCACATTTTCCAAATCAAGCGCCCAAAGTGACCCATCCTCTTGTGGGTAAATGCCCAGCCAAACAGGGCTGGCCCAACGCAGGACCGCTGAGGGCCAAAAGCTTGCCACAAGTCTAAGGCACCTTTTGGTGGGGACCCCTAGGAAGGGGCAAAATCAAAATCAAGATAAAGGCTGACACTGTCAGCCTCCCCACAGGTCTCTCACCCATGTCTGGTCTGTTTCACTGTTTCCTTCCATGCCCCCCAAGTCCCTGGTAAAGTCCAAGGCCAAGAAGCAAGTGTAGTTCCTTCACGTATCCCTCTGCAACATGTGCCTCCCCCAGGTCTTATTCTTGATCTCCCCTTCCTTCTCCCAGTTTTCTCTAGCTTACCCCTACTCAGCTCCCCACTTCTTTGGGTGGAGCAGAGGAACTATAACCTCCGCTTTCCCTCGGGATTACTCTGTTACACCCCTAGGCCCCATCACATAGCCAAACAGATCTTTCTTTTTAAAAGGTGATTCTTTGGCCTAACAAAATTTGAGAACCACTGAAATATAAGAGTGACTTTAAAACTTTCACCTTTATTTAAAAGGTGTGAGTGTGTGAATATAGACAGGAAAATGATGTTGACAAATGATTCAATATACCAAAGAAGTTATTATTCAGTTACATAAAGTAGAAATAGCTGCTTCTGGACATGATAGAATAACCAATATAACGAAACATATTCTCCTGCCATAAACAACTAGATCCCTGGACAAAATGTAGAAGACAACTGTCATCATGCCTTAGACAGTGAGAGAAGGAAAAGTCAGGTTAAAGCCATATTCACCTTGGATTTCTGCCTGGGGACACTTTCCAGAACATGAAACACGATGTGGTAGAGACACAGCAGCTGTCTCACTGAGTGGAGGAAGTGGATTATCGGAGTTTATTCCCCCTGAGGTGACTAGATTTTGTGAGTCAAGGCACTAGAATTTTAAAAGTTGTGCAAAGTAGGCGCCTCCAAACAATGTGTGGTTTCCCTCATCCTTAGCTACAACATCCTTAGCTACAACATCCTTAGTTGTGCACATACAGAATAAAATTATACAAAGGCAAATAAAGAAATCTTAAAGAATGAAAAATAACCCACTGTATGTATATACCACATTTTGTTTACACATTCATCTGTCAATGGACACTTCGGTTGCTTCCACCTTTTGGCTGTTGTGAATCAAGCTGCCATGAACGGGGTGCCCAAACATCTCTGAGACCCTGCTTTCATTTCTTCTGCCTCTATACGAAGAAGTAAAGAGGAACGTTTCACGATGACAAAAGGTCTAAAAATGTACCCACCAATGTCTCACTTGAGCCAAGAGTTTCAAGGTAGCGTGATGACAAAGGCAGTGGGACGGGAGAGCTAGAGACATTTTCCTTGGTGTCACCATGAAACAGATCAAATCTCACCTGAAACATCTCCTGCCCTTGATCTTTTCAGATATGTCTGTCAGTAACTTTCCTTTATTACACAGTATTACAGTAGATCTAGCATGGCAAGGTGGCAAGGCTGCCTGATTCAAACTGAGGTCCCCTTCTAGAAATGACCTTCCATACACAGGGGAGCCCCACATCTAACTGCCGATCAGAGTCTCTCCTGGGAATCTGAAATTTTAATGGGGTCGTTGTGAGTCCTCAGAGGTGGACTGCAGTAATTTCTAACCTCTAGAAAGGGCCACCAAGTTCTCTGCTGAGATCCGCAGAGCTGCCTGAGTTCATCCACTTGTTATTCTTCATTCAGCTTCATGAAACATCCCAGGAATCTTCTACTACTTTTCCTTTTTTTTTTTTTTTTTCCCCGTCTTGAGCTACCAAGCATCTGTTTTGACGGCTTGGCACCACGAAGACAGAACCTGGACGTCTGTCATCAACATGTAACTGCAGGTGATGGCAAGGACTTTGGCACAGAAAACCATCTCTGCCTCATAAACATTGGGAGCCCTTGATAGGCAGCCCTGCCTCAGAAATAGGGACCAGTTGCTTGCGGCAGACTGCTGATAGCGAGCTTCCAGATGTCTTGTTACCAGAAATTCCATGAAAACGTGGGCATAAAATTGCATAAATTTCAGACCTCTCTGAGGATTGTGCTTTCATTGTTCTTTTCCCATATGTTACAAAAGAACAGTCTGTGTAGCTCTGGATGCGAGGCAGGCTGCAGCAGTGGCTAAGTGAATTTTTCCATCAAAAATCCTGGAGAAAGTTAAATTGTTTCTTGAAAACAGGGCAGGTAGAACTCATACCTTCTGGAAACTAATTATGAGAACTAGGTGCCCTTGAATAAACCTGCCAAAATTGAAAAGCCTTGGGTTATTACTTCTTTTTAATGTTTTATGATTTTTTAATGGTTGCAGGCTTATGGAGAAGGCAGTTGAAACCACTGAAAACTAAGGGAAATTATTTATTTAGGGGGGAAAAAAAGAGCTGTCTCCTCTGTCAGGTCCATTTCATGCAGCTTCTTCCTTCACCCCCTCTTGGAGATATCCTTCCTCTCCTTTTCCATTGGCCTCTCCCAAATTTTACTCATATCATGGGCTCCCTAATAAGGCCAGGTTCTGCTCTCGAGCCTCCTGCCTCTCCAATCCATCATTCACAGCCTTGCCAGAACAGCCTTTCAAAAGTACTGCTTTGTCAGGCCTCTCCCTCTTCAAAAACTCCCACAGGGAGATTGTGAGGCGCTTTGGGAAATGCCTGGGCTTTTGGTGCCAAGAACAAGAGCTTAAATCCCTGCTCCATTAACACCAGCAGTGTGAATCTGTAAGAGAGGTTTAACATCCTGGGACCTCAGCGCACTCACTGGTAAAAGGGATCATGCCTGCTTTGAAGGTTAGGACAAACTGGAAGGCGCCCGGCCCTCAGAGAGCTTTCTCAAATGCTCCTTTCTTTTGCCTTTCTGTTAAGCTTCAGATCTTAAGGACCCTATTCAGCACCTCCACCCCCTGGTCCCCCAAGACCTTTCGTCATCTGGCTCCAACCTCTGTGTTCAACCACGTGCCCTCCCCCCATCAATCATGTGCATGAATTCTGAGCCCAGAGGGGTCTCCACCTCCCTCTGCCCCCATTTCCATCTCTCTCCCTTTGGTCATGCGCCACAGTCACGTCTGCGCCCCCACCCACTGCCACCTCTCTTGCCCTGCAAATCCTTGAAAAGCCCACTCAAGTCCTTCCCTTCCAGCCTCCGAAGTCACAATGATTTCACTCTTTTGTGAATTATGCAGTGTCTAAGAGTTTCTCAGGAATCCCGGAATATAATTCTCTAGTTTTCTTCATTGAATGTGATTTCTAGCTCAAGTGCTCATTCCAACTACAGCTAGTAATTTAATATTAGTCCCATTATGTATTTCTGGTTCAAATTATAGGTCTCTGTCCATTCTAGGTTTTCAACTTCCTCGGGTTGCATTTAAATTCCAGGGAAACTCACAGAACATTTAGGGTGGGTACAGGTGACAAGGCGCTTACCACAAGTTGGCATCACCCACTCTTCCTCTCACAGCTGAGATGGGCATCCCTCCTCTCACCCATCATCAGAATCCCGTGGTCTCTGGCTCTGCAGACCAAGAGAGCATCTTCTACCGCGTGTTATGTTTCTGTCCACAGAGCTCAGCGATAGTCTCTTTCTCTCCGGGGCAGGGAGGCTATCTCAAG
The DNA here is from genome assembly GCA_004024925.1 of Scalopus aquaticus. NCBI lineage: Eukaryota > Metazoa > Chordata > Mammalia > Eulipotyphla > Talpidae > Scalopus > Scalopus aquaticus. The sequence continues at coordinate 105,125 of PVIJ01002887.1, read as the reverse complement.
CCTGTGTCCAGACATGCCCAGGGCTGTCTCTTCATTAAAAGCCCACTTGCCCTGGAGCCAGGGAGTCCTGCTGGTGCTGGTGAATCCTAAGACTCCAGATAAGGAAGCAGAGCTCAGCATCTCTGCAATCAGACTCTGCCGTGTATGTGGTGACTCACTGTCCTCACCCAGCAGGGCTCAGGCCAAGGAGAGGGAACGCGGCCCTTTATTAAGCCCCACACCAGTTTCTGACTCTGCTGCTCTCTTCTGCAACTGTCAGTTCTTCTCTCGTGGAGAGTTTCTCTCTTCTCCCTTGGAAAAACTGGCGTGGACAAGATTCTCAGTTTCCCAATTCAAATTTCTGCAGCTTGGCCCTTCAGGCTTTTGACCTTTTGAGGTGGAAAAAAACTCTTGTGTTTTATCTCCTGGCTCTGCCATGTGTTTAAAAAGTCTGCTACAGAGCACAAAAGCTGTACCCTGACCATCCCCCGCCCCGAAGTTGTGAGGTTGTGAGTCAGGTTGTCCTTGCTGCCACCTGACATAAATGGATGGGTTACCGTACAGAAGAAAATATTGGGGACAAAAAAATAAATGAAATATTTAAGCCCCCCAAAGAAATATCCAGAACCAAAACCACATTGGTTACTATCAAATATCATCCTACCACATTGGGAACTGGGCAAGAACCCTTTCTGTTCCCCGCCCCCATTTTTACCTCTGCCCTTTGTCATTTGGCTACTTTCTAAGAGCCTTTCAGTTCTCTGCTTAGATGTTATTTTCTTTGAAAGGTTTTCTCCTGTTCTGTCTACTCCCAGTCCAATCCCAAAATTAGGTGCAGTGTTCATTGTATTTGTCTACAGGCAGAATTGCAAGATGACCCCCGGCGACTCTCCCACTCTACAAATCTAACAGGATACTACTACTGCGGTTACATTATATTACACAGCAAAAGGGAGGCTGCTGATGTAAGCAAGCTTACCAATCAATTGACAGATTCATCAGAAGACAGATTATCCATGTGAGCCTGATCTGTGCACAGAACAAGAAGTAAGAAATTTGAAGCCTGAAGGAGTTTTGAAGGACCGATACTGGTTTGAAGATGGAAGGAACCCCATGGAAAGCACTTACCGAGGCCTCCTAGGAGATGAAAGAAAATTAGAGCTGATAGCCAGCAAGATAGCAGGAACCTCAGTACAATTCCCTCTTTCAGTTCCTATAACAGCAATATTAGAGTGCTTGGTTATGTTTCTATGATCTGTTTTTCAATGGGTCTTTTGAGTTAATTATGAGTAGAAATGGACTTTTAACTCTGTATCCTCAGAGCCTCCCATAGTCTAGTTCACAGTTGCCACTTAAAACATTTTGACTGAATACATTAGGAAATTCCTCAAGCCTTTTCAGCTCCAAGATCCAGTAGCTATGAAGCACTATCTTTAGGCACGTCCTTGACCCAGTCGGGAAACTTGTTGCTCCATTTATAAATTCTGCCTTCTGAAAAGGCCCTGCTTGGTGGAAGTGATGCTACCACAGAGGCTGAGAACTTCAGGGACGTTCCTGCCAGGGGGAGAGTCTTCCACAGACTGCTGTGAGGAGCAGATGAGATGTGCTTGACAAGAGGAGCTTCTCCACACAGAGCGTGCTGTTTTCCTACCTGGTAAATGTCCCATATATCCCAAGAGTATCAGAATCTTACTGTATGGAGGTGACACTTCCCTTATTTACTTCTATCTAATAAAAGCATTAAAATTTTAACCAGTTAAAGTTGGGAATATATATTAAATTACTCATTGAGAAATGTGCCATATAAAGCTTAAATTTAAATCTATACACCAAATATTTCCAACTTAATTCACTGACAGGGTAGTTTCCTGAAACAGATAAACTAGCACAACTAAGAGTTAAGAGACCTGGCTCGAATTTTCGCTGGGACTGTGGACAACCCGCATAATCTCTTTGAACTTAAATTTCCCCTCTGTCCAGGGAGGGTATTCAAATGCTCACCAGCCAGAATGGCTAAGGCACTGGCCAGTTAGAACGAACACTGACTGTCATGCAGGTGCAGGGGCCTGGCAGGTGAGTTAGGAAACCATGGAGACTTAGGGGCAGAGACCAGCAAAGAGGGATGGAAACATGTAAGGAGCTCTAGTCAGTGGCCATTGGCCAAAGATTTGGAAATATTGTAATGTTTTAACAAAGTGTGTACCCACTTTGGTGCACACCTACAGAATCTCAGCCCTGCTTTGATTCTCCCTAGTCTGAGGAGTAGAAAGGTAAGTATTTATTCTAGATAAGAATGTATCATACTAAGCTTGTCTCATATGGAAAAGGGGGACTTTGAGAACTCTTTTAATGAGAACTAGTGAGATAATATGTAGGAAAGAAAATGTTCATTCTTGTTTGAGATACAACGGTGTTTGATACATGACAACTGAATGAACGGAATGGGAGAGAATGGAATAGAATGGAGTGGAGTAGAATAATAATGCCTGGTTTGCCTTCTACGTAAAATGTTTCTTTTGGCTTTGTTTTTAGGACAGTAGATTTAATAGACAAAGGCGTCACAGTAGGATTTCAGGGGACCTGACCAAGGGGAAGTTGACTGGGATATGTTCAGTTAAGTCTAGTGGCGTGTTTTCACGTGGTTGGCGGCCACTTCTGTGTACAGTTACACTGTCATTACTTCCTACAGTAGCACTGACTTCCGGGTTCTCTTACCCTTCACTGTCCACTCACCAGTCAGTGACACAGAGGCACTGGGTCAGAACTATTCTCACAACATGAATACGTCCCGTAACTCCAACCTCAGAAGTATGTATGTGGAGGAAAAATAGGCTTTAAGTGGACGAGCCATAAGCTAGTCTGTCCAAAATCAAATATGGAAAATTGTTAAGACTATTTGATCTTCCTCATCAACACCTACTAAAGGCAAAAGTCATTTCCTATCCAGCGACTACCCACTAATGCAATGCATACAATTATAAATGTACCATATATCTTCTTTTTTAGAAAGAAGTCACACAAAATGGAAATTTATCGGCAGGCCTGTGCCTATAGGGCACAAATCTGTCATCATACTACAAATAGCATACTACAAACTGCTCATGTGATAGCAAAATACAAACTTGGAAACTGAAAGAGACTTTTTTAAACTTCCAATAATAAAAATCAAACTTGATCAAGTGGAAAAGAATAAACCATAATTTTATTCTCTAAAATAGAATTATAAAATTACTGTAACAAAAGAGGTGATCAAAAAGAATGTAGCTAAAAAGTACATGAAGAAAAAGTATGGCAGCAGTGACAGGCATATAATTAATGAGAATATGATTTTATTTTTCTGGAATTGATGATGTTTAGGTTACTTGTCAGCTTTTTAAAATGTGATTTATATTCTTATTCCAAACAGCCATTCAGAACTAATTTTGCTTCAGGAAGGAGCCAAAAATCTAACTAAAACTTGTCTTAATTTTTAATCCCTACAGGTCATAATTCTATAGTCAGTTTTAGGTACATCTACAGGACAATGTAATATGCAAAATAAAAATATGCTAAAAACCCCACTTCAAATACAACTTAGAAGCAAGTCAATGGCTTAAGTGTGTGTAAAGGTTCCCAACAGGTCTTTAGCCAAGAGCTGGACTCCATACATGCAGGGTGGTTATAGATTTTAAAAGTACAACAAAGACACTAGAGGTTATACAACCCTGGGAGAGAGACACTGTGCTCTGAACCAGTCAGAATGGAGAGACTCTTCAATACCAAGACATTCACTGTGATTCCAGAAAGGTCTAGGAGGAAGGACCAACCCCTAGAGTCAGGGTTAAGTGAGACCTGCACAGGTCAATATATAGCAGCTATTAACTGCATATAGAAATCTAAATTTTAATTTTAGCTAATTAAAATTAAATAAAATTTAGGATTCATTTTTTTCACTCCCATTAGTCACATTTCAAATGTGTCAAATGCCAACTGTGACTAATGCCAACCACATTGTACAGCACGGATAAAGAACATTTTCACCATCACAGGAAAGTCAACTAGATAGAACTCTACTCTAGCAAAACTAATACTAAAAGATCAAAGAGAGACACCAAAACACTATATTAACACTCTGTAAAAGAAAGCAACATAATCTAGAATTCTTACAATGCATCATCTATGAGAGAAAGCACAGAATAAGTAACATTAGACATTTTAAAAAGCAGGAAAATTTGGACCCTAACCAAAAAGAAAAAACTATGTTTGACTGGAAACAGACCCTAAGATGATTCAAATGTTAGCATTTTCAGACAATGGTGTTAAAATAGCTATTATCAATGTATTCAAGGACTCAAGAAAAATATTGTCTTCATTAGCAAATAAACAGATGGAGATTCTTAGCAGAAAAATGGGCAATATATGTATATAAGAAATTCTAGAATTCTAAGTGACAGTAATTGAAATGAAATACTCAACTCACTGGGCTAACCAACAAACTGGAAGTGAAAGGAGAAAGGATCAGTAAACTCGAAGACAGATCCCTAGAAATTAACTCAATCTGAGGAAAAAGTAGGGGAAAAGGGAAAGGAGTTAATCATAACAAATGTCGGTATTCATGCTTCCTGCATTTTCCTAAGATTTATCATAAATTTTTCTTTGCTAAACTTGTCAAATTTTTAATGTGTAAACCAGACAGGATCTGCCAAGTGTCTTTTCATATGCCCAAATGCTCCATCACATTACTGCCAACTCTTAATCACAGAAAAGCTGATTTGCTGAACAAAGTGAAATCTCAGCCAATTTAACCACACTTAGTTTTCCATTATCAATCAGTCACTCAAAATAACATCAGATTTTCCTCAAATCTATAACCCTTCTAAAGATGATCAAGGTGCTATTGATTTAATTCATGGGTCAGTCTGCATTTTACAACAAGATGGGAGCTGATAAAATTTCAACAAGTTGCATCTTCTTGACGTCTCTTTGTGTTTCAGTGAAACGTGTGGGAGGTTAGAAGTTCCAGAAATATGTTCCTCTATTCAACAAATACTCATTGAATATATATGCTACACAGGAAATTATGCTAGGGCTGTAGAGATGAAACAGGAAAGATCCTTAATCGTTACACTGAGGAAAGTCCTTAACTTAGAGTACCGTTAGCATAAAGTAATAATATTTGACCCCTGTTCATCGTCCAAGGTTAAGGAAGGAGGTGAGTTGCACAAAGGATCATCAATGAGTAGAGTGATACAAACTTCATTAGGAAGAAAGGTCTAGGTTGGAAGGGACTTCCTAGTTAGTCACAGGTAAGACTGTGACAATGCTGAAGACATGGGTGCCTGAGTTTTGAAGTACTTTTAGGTTACATTTTGCACTCAATTAGGGGTGTGAGAAAGGAGCAGCAATAAATTTTAATAAGAGGACCAAAAGATTCTAGGGTGGCTAAATCACTTGGATCCTAAACTATCCAAATAATCCAGTGTTTCCTCACTTACTTTTGAAGATGTTAATTTCTCATTTTCTCTGGAGAAACTGGATGTATTGTTATGGATAAGCCAGTTAGACATTAATATACAATTTCAATAACAAGTATATAAAATACATTGATCTAACAAAACAATAGGTCATGCAGACATAAATAGTTTTTAATTATTTAATTGAAGCCTATAATAATTCCTTTCTTCTCAGGGATGGATAATATTCAACTTCAACTCTGGACTAATTTGCTGTGGGAAGTTCATGTACATAACATTTTAATGTCTCCATTCATGAAGTCAAAAATCATCACATTTTTATAAATACCTCATTATCAGAATCCACCCCACATTTATCTAACGACAAGCCCTGGGACCTTTCTAACTAAAAGGCATGCACCCAAGCCCACCACTGTTAACCCAAATCACCATCATCAGAATTTGCTACTCTATTGAATAATCCCAACACTGACAAACTGAAGCCAGGGCTCTCTTTAGCATTTTGCTTACCAGTCCATCTTCTGGCATCTGGCCAGCTCCTGACTGAAGGAGGGGCCAGGAAGGTCAGTGCCCAGTATGACCAATTTATTGGACACTGGCCGCCTGGGAACATACAGGCATGGAGTTTCCTTTTCCACGCACGACTATATCACAGGCACAAGGTGGCACTGAACACATGGAGAAAGACAGTCCCCTCATGTAAAAACTTTGAAAGTTGCCTCTTTCTGGAGCTGACCTCTCTGTGTTGACTATTTCCATATTAGACACATTTTGCGATGCTGCTGCAGTGAGCTGGAGCTGGAGGTCCCAGTCAACGTTGTGCGGTGCCTTTTGCTGCAAATGAGCAGCGTACAATATACATTATTGCTATCTATACTGTAAACCCTTAAGAAGTTGTCTGGTTCTGAAAATTCCAAAAGAATGAAATAGGGACAACTAAGTAGGAAATACTTGGCCTACATATAACCCACAAAAAATCAGTAACTCCCCAAATACTTTGACTAAGACTTAGCAAGTTTGTATGACTGAAGCTATGCAATCGTGAGTACTATGAAAACCTAGAAATAAAAGACAAACCAAGTAAGTTTAAATACTAGGTTACATTTGATATAATGCATGTCATTTTGGATATAAAGGAAAAGGCATAAAAAAATTTATCAGCAAAATATAAACTTGTTCCCCACCCATATATAAATGTTGCACAAGTATCTAAAAACTACTGATTCAAAGAGTAGCCAAATTATTAGCCTGCCTCTGGTATACTTCTCAGCACAGCCTACCCTAACTTACGGCCTTGCAGCCTCTGCACTTCCGCAGCTGCTGTTGTCTGTGCTCTGGCACTGTCCACATTTCATTTTCTCAGACCTTCACAAGTTAAATTCCATGGCAAGACTTACATACATCTCCCTTTCAAAAATTCATAGGACACATAAAAATATCACAGCCCTAGTCCCACAATGACAAAATACAGACCCTAAAGCAGTCAACCCAGGTCTGGACTTCATCTATTATTCTCTGCCTGTTCTCATTTAATATCTCTGCTCCCCCCGACCCCCACGCTTCCTCTTAGTGTGCTGATTCCACACATTTCTTGGATACTTTCTCTCAAGGTGCAAGCAATAGCTGTGTTATATTGACACTTTCTAAATCACTCCTCTTCCAAGAACTCTTCTCTCCAATTCTGTCAACCCATAATGCCTCTGTCAGCTGCCCAACTTTGCAAGATGCTTGCCCATTACTATCTAGTCTGTGTTCACAGCTCTAAGGCAGTTTTCAACAGTGATCTGGATTCTGGCATCTTCTGAGGAGTCACTCCAGTTTGTCTCCCTAAGCCTTTGCTTCAATTATCTTTTTTTTTCTGACTTAGTAACATGTAAAATATCCCCTTCTTTTGCAAGTCCCATTGAAGAGCAACTGCACCTAGGCCTGTTTCCTTTTCCTTCGACATCTGCCTATCCTAGCTTTCAAATATCTAATTTTCTATTTCATGTGTTCTATTTTGGCTTCTACATTGCCACACATCTCCTGAGGAGCTCTCTCCTTTACCATAGTTTAATCATACTTTCTCCCTTATTTTAGTTTTCCTCTTGTTCCTGTTCCAAGAGTAAAACTGAAATATATTTCTCAAGCTACTCTTGCTCCTCCTTGATTTCCTGAGTTACTTTGATTTCTAGAAACTGAAAATTCCAGGCTAAACCCTTTTGACTCTTTGGATTTGAACTCATTTCATGAGATAATTTCAACTTTAATTCTCTCTGATGACATTCTCTGCATTTGGCCCTTATTCAGGGTCAGAGTTTATGTAAACTAACAAGTTGCAGCACAAGCTCTGGGGAGCCAGGACGTTGTGTCCCACACACACACCACCAAGCCCTTTTGGTTTCAGCACTACAGTTGTAGACAGTTTTAGAACATTGCCTGTGTTCTTTCTCAAGCACTTCACAAAGCTTCTCTGTTTCAGGGCTCTCCAAAACCTCAAGAAGTCTCTCAATCCTTGGATAGTTGCAGCCCAAGAAGAGTAAGGGGGCTGCTCTCAGTTCATGGGGAGCAGGGATCAGCGGATAGATAGCCCAGTTTCCCAGGCTACAGAGAAACAATTTCCGTTGATGCTACTCAATTCCCAGAGGATACTACTGCCCACAACAGAAACCAGCTCCATAACATACTGCTTCCTCTCCTCCTGGTCTCATTTGCCCCATTTCCTCATTGAACTTCCTGGGATCTTCTTAAAAGAATCAACAGATAAACACCCAGCTTATTCCATGTCTCAACTCATCTCTTAGAGATACTACGCCAAGTCTGCGTGAGACCTTGTGCTGGGCAGACGCTGTAGCTCAGAAACCTCCAGTCTTGACCCATGTGCTCCTGAGTCTGTGTAAATCTGACAAGCTAGGGTTTCCAGGTACTGATCAAAATATTCCACTACATCCCAAGAGGCAAACTGGGAGCAAGTAAAGAAATGGTTGAGAAATGAATGCACAGAACAAACTAGAATGCCTCTTTCCCTGCTAAGGAGCCTGCTCTGGCCACCCTCAGTTTGCCAACCCTGACCCCACTCCCCCATCTCCTCCCGGCCTCTCAGACCATCAGCGGCCCCCCGCCCTGACAGCCTCACAGCTGGGAACCCTCACACAGACGACCGCTCCCCCGTGACAGAGCCCACGCCGCCCATTTGGGCCTCACGGCCTGATGCTGCCATAAAGCTGTGCCTCTCCCACGGACGCGGCTCTTTGAAGACATTCCTGACCACAGGAGCTGAGCAATTTGTCTCTGACCTTTTCTACCCAAGGCAACTCCTGCCACATCAAGGGGGAACACACCACAGAAGCCGTGGGTAGCCCCCAGCTGGGAACATGCCGCAGCAGACAGGAATCTGCCGCAGTCCGCGGGGTCCTCCGAGGCAAGCGAGGACGTGGGTGAAGGGGTCAGACCTGGCAAGAGGCCAGCAAGGGTCGCACAGAGGAGACGCAGCCGATTCAGATTCTCCCTCCTCAGCGCTGACCCCACCGGTCCTGCCAAGACTGGGTGTCACCACGTCCCAGGACAGACAGGGGCCACCCCCACCTAGAAACTGCCAAGTGTGTGTCCTTGTGACATAAGAAAATGGGAACACACGAGATCTTCGGCAGTCAGATTTGTGCATGATTTTTATTTTCTGTGTTTTTTTTTTCCATACAAAACATATTGTTTTTCCTAATCAGGTTACAAATGAGCACTATGTTAATATGCACAGGCATTTGGTCCAGAGACTTAGGAGTAAGACTGTTCTCCACCACCTCTTAGCTTTGTAACTTTGGGCAAATCATTTAAACTTGCTAAGTACTGGTTTCCTCCATGTGTAATTACTATGTTAATAATGACAGAAGTTTTGTGAGGCTCAAATAAAATAATGAATATTTTAGCAATCAAAATCACTAAAGGCAAGGAAAGTGGATGACGTGAACTTGGAAAACCTGCCTGTGCTTTGGAAGCCTCTTCTAAGGCTTGGTCTATGGACGAGAGACAGAGAACCGGGCAGCTTCTTGGAGAAGAAAGAACCCAGATCATAGGCTCAAAAGGCAGACAGATCTGAATATAATTTCCAGCTCTGCCCCTTCCTCATAGTCTGGCCTTGCACAAATTACCTCTCTGGACCTCGATTTCTTCATTTATGTCGTAGAAACATTACAAGTGCTGGCTGGTCGTGAGGAGTAGAATATTTTATTCACTCTTTGGAAGCAACTTTTATTCCCTCCTGCTGGCAGGTTCAGGACATGTAACAAAAGCCATATATTCCTGGACTAAAAGGGGGTATAACTAAAATTTGCCCTAGATCTTGGGTTCTAGGTAAGCTTTCTAAGTGTTCTCCATCAAGCATGGGCTGGTTGAGTTCCCTACCACCGCTGCCAGGCCCACCGCAAAGGAGACAGCTGTGTCGAGAGACCCTGTTTTCTTGGCCCCATGGACCCAAGGAGGAGGCAAAGCCCAAGGAATACTGGCTGGACACCAGAATTCACTGTTCAGTTACCTACAGACCACAGGCAGAAAGAGACATTAAATGGCAGCCAGGGTGGGTGTGTGGACACCGCCAAGAGACTAAAGTGGAATTACTGGCACTGAATTCAAGCTGACCACAGTGACAAATGCTACGAGACACGCAGGGCACAGGCCAGCAGAGGGGCCAGTGAAGGGATGGTCTCCGTGACAGAGGCATCTGGAACACTCCAGTGATGTCACCCAGCTTTGTTCTTCAGCTGGGCAAAGAGCACTAGGAGCCGAGAAAGAGGAGCCAAGACAGCAAGAAGCCACGTGCCTCTGAGTGGGGGTGACCTAAGAATCTCGTGGTTTCCAGGAAGGCCCCTCCCTGGGGCGGCAGCGAGAGCCCAGGCTGGCGGCAGAGCCAAGGACATCTACTCCCCTCGTCACGAGCCCAGCGCTTTGAGTTGCTTCAGCTGAGCCCAAATCAGGCTGTGGAGACAAAGACAAAGGCCACAAACACCCAGTCTTCCTTTGGAAACCTCCTCCTTCCAGCCTCCCCACTCCCAAAAATGTTTCTCCTATAATTTAAATGACATCCATAAGCTGCAAAGTGGCATGCAAATAGAAGGTGGCCATCCTGCTGTTATAACTTATGGCACCCCAGAGGCCCTGTCCCAGGGCACAAAGGACAAAAGACGGTGAGAAGGGCCTCCCCGGTGGCGCAGCGGTTAAGCGCTGCGCTGTGGAGCTGTTGGCAGCGGCAACGCGAGTTCGACGCCCGGCCGGGGAGAATCCCACATGGCGCGGCAGACCTCTCCTGCCTTGCCCACTGCTCCCCTCAGCAGTGTATCTCTGATCTGCCTGTTCTGTTACCCGCTCTGTCTCTGGTGAACTGTCTCACCACCCCACGCCTCTGGCCTGTACCCCAACTTGTATGTATAAATAAAAAATAAATCTTTAAAAAAAAAAAAAAGACGGTGAGAAGCATGCAATACTTGGGGATTCACTGTGATGAGTAAACTGTCATTTACCACCCTGGTTTTTCCCTCATCTTTAGAAACTTCATAATCTTCTCTGGCATTTCCATAAAGCTAGGGAAGTGCACTCCTTTGAAGCTAATTGCCTGGTAAAAGCATCTCCACCTCTCTCCTATGCAGAACAGAAGTGCTTTTTCTCTCTGGCTGAGGCGGAGCCCTAAATGTGAGCCATGGCAGATGAGGTAGATCTGGGTCTACCTCCAAGTTTCACTGATTTTCCAGCCACAATCTCTGTGCGTGAGGTTGCCCTGTTTACTTGGATCAGGCCCTCTCGTCTCGGAGAACAGCTGACATGTCATGCACAGAAAGGGTCACCCAGCCAGAGTCTCCCAGGTCCTCCAGGTGCCTTCCTTCCAACTGTGCAGATATGTTAGGTTTTCATAAAAGGGGCCTAGGTACCGTTAGCTTCTGCTCTTTGAAGAGAAAGAATAGTACAGACACTTATGCCTGCTTGTAGGGTCACTCATTTTTTTCATTCTCCCATCAAATATACACTGAACCCCTCCTTTGCATAAGGCAGTTGGGAATAGAAAGCTGGAGAAGACACAAGCCCAATTTTGAATTTCCTGAAGAGGGCTCTACCATTGTGGTTCTGAGAAAATGTGTTTGATCTTTTTACCGGCTGCATATTTGATAAGAATCATTAGTTGCCAATGTCAAGAGGGGATGGAGAACCCAAATCAAGAGGAAGGCTGAATGGAAACAACCTAAGGGCCCTTCAACAAACAAAGGATCAAGAAAATGTATATACACGCAACGGACTACTGCTCGGCTATAAAAAGGAGGAAGCCCTATCATTTGCAACAACATGAGTGGATGTAGACGGTATTAGTGACATTAAGATAGAAGAAGAAAGACAAGTACTGGGGAATGATTTCACTCATATATGTCATGAGAGAAAACAAACATGAATGAAGTAAAACAGAAAATAAACATTTAACCTATAAGACCAAATTAGCATTCCCCAGAAGGGAAAGTGAGCAGGTTGATAGATGGGGTAGAAGGGGACAATGGCACCATGAAGAACAGAAGTGGACTGTTAGTGGTGAACTTGATGTAGACTGATTTATAAAGGCGCACACCTGAACCTCATGTAATATCATCATACAAGGTCACCCTAGTAAAAACTTGCAAAAGGAAAATGGAAGTGGGCTGAAGATGGCCACCCTCATTTAAGCAGCGTGGTAAGACCTGGCCCAGCAGTGAAATCCACATGGCAGTGGGGCACACCAGGTTCCGGGCCAGGTAACACACATCTGGAGAAGTGGAACACAAGGGGGCAGGGCCGTGTGCAGAGCTCAAGGTCGGAGGCTGCCCACTCTGCCTGCCAGCCCCCCTGCCCCACCTTGCTCACGCCTACTCAGAAGAAACCAGTCTCCAGTGTCCACAGCCCCACAGCCGCCACTGGAAGCTCCTCCACAGCCCCGCTCCCTCCCGCCGGGGGCTGGTGCCCCTTCTCGTTGCAATTTCTGCTCTTTTTCACCCCACTGCATTCCGCATACTGGTGTTTAATTATCTCTCTCTTCCCCTGCACACCGTGAGTCGCTTGACGGCATGGATTCTGTTTTGTTACTTAGCACGGTGCCTATTAGAGTCAGTATTCGTGTATCTGTGGGACGAATGAAAGAACAAATAAACGAATGAAGAGGGCAGGGCATTTTTCACAAGGCTTCGTGCCTGACCCTCCCAGGACCGCCTCTGGTGACAGACACTTCACTTCCACAGGGACTTTGTTCATGAAAGCCCTCAGTAAATAGCCCTCTCTCTCTTCTGGGTCAAGGGCAGAAGGTCAGCTAAGGTCTCCCAGCATCTCTCAGTCTGAAAGACAAGCTGTCCACAGCTCACAAGCTCTCCTTGTCTCCCGTGCTTTGGAGAGATTCGGTTATGGGGCTCTTAACAAGATCAAGTCGAATCACACAGTTTCATCCTGTCAAAATGCATTGAAAATCGGTCCTGGATGATTTATCATGGAAATGCTCAAGACAGGGAAGAGGAAGGGGAACTGGAGGAAGTGGAGAAAGCCACTCAGCCTGCAGGGTGCAGCTTGCAAGGTGCTGTGGGGCTGCAGCAGCAGGCAGACCAGCCTGCCCTGACTCCGGACGGATGGGCTCCCGCGAGGCCACCCCTGCAAAATCAATAATCACAGCAAGACAGTCTCACCCCAGGAAGTGCATTAAAACAGAACCGCTGCAGCCAGTAAATCCTGGCCCAGGAGGACAGTAGGGTGAGGGGCAGAGTCATCTGCAGCTGCTGGCAAAGCCTGACAGATCAGTTAAAATATGAAGTGGCTGGGACTCGCTCCCAGAGTCAACCATGCCCCGTCGCTGATTTAAAGCCAGGACGCCCGCTGCTGAAGTCACCGCAAGAGACTGGGGCAGAAGGTGGTAACCAGAAACTTGGTGAGATCTCCTGGAGCTATGTGGGTGCTCTTAGCAGCTCCTTCCCAGGACAGAGGGGTGTCTCTCTGGTGGCCTGTGTGCCGGGCATCCCAGCCCCTCTTGTCACCAGCAGCATGAACAGAAAGCTGGGCCCTTTGTGAAGGTCACCTTGAAGAAGAGGTGGCAGACTGCACAAAAGCCAGGGCGACGCCAAGGCTGTGAGCCTGCTCTTTGCCGGGATGACTGCGGAGGAGGAAGACAAAGATGGAGTGCAGATAGGACCCCCAGGCCCTTAGTGCCCTGTGGGGAGGAGAGACAGAGATGGAGAGCGAGCCAAGTGTGCTGTCTGAAGAATGGACGCTGCTAGGGGACGGAGAGGGAGGCTGGCAGGGCCTGGCCTAGCATGGCCGAGAGGAAAAAAGGCCACCTTCACCCACAGGTGCCCCTGGTCTTTGGCCAGGGGTCCAAAGACCCCTTGTCAGACCCTCAGAACATGGACCATTATTTGTATTTAACGGCATCTGAGACCAAAGAAATGTTCTCGCTCATTTGTCTGCAGCATTGTCCTGTCCACTATGTGGGACCCGGTGGAAGGTAAATGGGAACAGAGCTTGAACACCCACTGACAGGGCGGGCAGAGTACCACAAACTGCACCCCAGTTTGCTCAGGGTTCCAGAGGTTGGAAGTCAGAAGTTAAGGTGCCAGCAAGGTGGGTTCCTTTCTCCAAGGTTCTGAGGGAGACTGTGCCCCCAGCATCTGGGGGGTATGGGCCACCCCCGGTGAGTCTCAGCCCCACTCTCTGCCTCCATCCCACATGGCCTTCTCCCTGTGCGTCTGTCCACGTGTCTGAATTTCCCTCTTCTGGTCAGGCCACCAGCCTGAGTCACAGCCCATGTTCGTCGAGCAGGACCTCATCTGACAGCGACACCTTTCAGGGCCCATTCACAGAGACGGTAATCTTCGCAGGCGCAGGGGCTGAGATATTCTAGAGGGACACAACTTGACCCGCAACAGTCCCCACTAACTGCTCACTTTTCAACCTTAACTACCAGAGACAGAACATTCACCTCCCTCCCAATCCAGGGAAATGTTGCCAGCTCCCTGCTGTATCTTACTTTTGACCCTGAATACTGCCTGCGCGTCTCCCGCCTCTGTGGGAGAAGATGTACCCGGCAGTGAATGAAGAGGGAAGGGTCTCATCTGCCCTGCCCTGCTGCCCACTCTAATGGGATGTGCGCGTGCAATCCAAGTGTGTCACAGCAGGACACAATCAGCCTGAAATGGCTCCATTGTGGTTTCCCTATTTGCACTCCTGTTTTTCTTCTTTCTTTCTTGGCCTTCTAAAACAGCATGCATTCTGAATAAAATTCTGAATGAAATGTCCTTTTCTTACTCAGCTCCACATTTTGGTAGGTAAAAGGTGAAAGCAATGCTAAAAGTAATACAGAATTTGCTCTTAACAAAGGGCAGAGGAGTAATGGAGCAATGCTGTCTTATGAAGGAAAGACTAATTATAGTGGGAATCAAACATAGCAAGGACCCAATTTTAATCTTTCATAACAGAAAATGCCATCGACACATCTGGTTGTTGTGGTGCTTATTCTTAACAGTCATTGCATAATGACGGTTGGGGAAACTTCCATTTGTATTAAAAGTTGTCCAAAAGTTTGATTTATAGTCAATCATCTTCCATGTGGCAGCTGGTTAGAAGGAAGCAGCAGAAGTGAGAAGTCTGGCAGAGGCTGCTCCTGAGGTTAAGATATTAAACAAAAATGAAAGCTAATCCATCTTCAGATGGAAGTGTCGGACTTAAAGGTGAGCGTCTGAGAGACAATCATGTAAAATGTTTCTCTTTAAAAAAATGTTATTAGTACAATTAAAGAATGTACAAAGTGGTGCCAACTTTCCAGAGCTGTCAGGGAGCTCAGTTCCAATTTCCCTTTGCCCTCTGGAGCTCAGTAAACCTATATACAGCTGTCCCTGGTACATGCTTCACTCACTACTCTCTATACGATCGTACACAATACTGTGAACATAGGTCGCGCTTTATCCATGGAAGGATTGCACCTCAAAGCCTTCAAACTCTAAAAACTCATGAATGGTTCAAGGAGCTGGCCTGGGAAGGGAGAAGTCAGAGATCTTTGAGCCCCACGGTTGTGCATTTACTTATTTACCCTTTCAGTAAATAGTTACTGACTATCAAGCACATGTAGACACTGAGGCCTATTGGAGTGGGTTTAACAGCAACAACAAAAGGAAAATGTCTCTGTCCTCTAAGATCCTATAACAGAGAAAGCCATGACCCTACCTTCGGCTGTATAGCTAACGACTGATCTATCACATATACAGTTTTCCTGGTCTAAGCAAGTAACTCCTGTACAAATATCAAAAGCAAACTTTGAAACAATTGTTGATCATTGAAAAAGTAAGAGAATTCCTATGGAAGAGGGAAGGGAACAGTGCAGTTTAGACCACAGGGTGACCCATGAGGCAGAGCTGGGGGGTTACAGAAAGTGCCTGGACTAAAGGGCCTCAGGTTTTGAGATCAGCAAAAAGAAAACGAGAGGTCAGCCCTGCCCAGGGGCTCTTAACCTGGGGTGTGTGGGCACTCACAGTATTGGTTGGTAATTCTATCATATGCATAACAGAAACAAAGATCATTACTTTCTGGGCTAATCCTCCAAAATTAGGCCCTTACGGCATTTCACAGGCTACATTTTAAAAATAATGAGCTCAACATAAAAATTGTCAAACTAATTAAAAAAACAAAACACCATGAACAAGAGTCAGAAGAGGAAAAAAGGGAGGGGGGGACAATTTTAGCCCCCTCCCTGCCCCTATCTCTTTGAGAACACTAGTTAAAATGTTAAACCTCTGATTAGATTAATCAGGTAGCAAAAAGAGTGATGGTTCACCTATACAGCAGAAAAATGACAAGGGGATCAAACTACACATAGAACAGAAAATTACATAACTTCAGCCAATAAGCTTTGAAACATAGAAGACTGAAAAATTTCAAGGAAAAAAAGCAAGTTACTGTGACTCATAAAAAAGTAGAAAATCAATTTAAAAAAAAAAAGTAGAAAACCTGAAGAGTTCCATGATGCTTAAAGAAATTAAATTAGTAGTTAATAATATAATTTTCCCACAAAGAAAGAAAAATAAATGGAATTTAAATCCTTTAAAAACCCTCCTAGGAAAATAAAACCAGGCGGGCCTCCCTGGTGGTTCAGGTGTTAAAGTCTCAGTGCTATCAAACTATCGCCAGCCACTGCAGCATGAGTTCCATCCCTGGCCAGGGAGCTTCCCACATGGCGCAGCAGACCTCTCCTGTCTCGCCCGCTGCTCCCCTCAGCTGTGTACTTCAGTGGATCTGCCTGTTCTGCTCCCATTCTCTCTCTCTGGTGAATCCTCTCACCCCCACACCTCTGACCTACAACCCAGCTCTTACATGCAAAAATAAATAAATCTTTTTTGAAAAGGAAAAGAAAATCTGGCATAGTCTCCATTTCATATATAAAAATATATAACTTGCTACCAAAATCAAAAAAGGATAGATCAGTCACTCTCACAAACATATAAAAAATACTACAAACTGAATCCAACAATGAATATAAAAGATATTCATTGTGCTGGCTAATTTTATGAGCCGACTTGACTGGGCTAAGGGGTGCCCAGATAGTCAGCAAAATACTATTTTTGAATGCATCTAAGATGATGTCATTGGGAGAGCCTCTCACTTGATTCAGGGGTCTGGGTGAAGTGGTCCACTCTCACCACATGGGGAGGCACCACCAATCTGCTGAGGTCCAAATGGAATATAAGGTGAAGGAAGGGTGAAGTCTCTCTTTCCTCTTGATCTCTGACACCTTTTCTGCCCTCTGACATTGGAGCTCCTATTTCTCGGAGCTTTGGGCTCTGGACCTAACTTACACTGTCAGCTCTCCTGATTCCAGTTCTTTATACTCGGACTAAATTATACCACTGACTTTCTGGTTCTTTGGCTTGCAGACAGCAGATCATGGGACTTCTTGGGCTCCATAACCATAGGAGCCAATTTCTGTAATAAATTGCTTTGTCTATAGACATACATCCTATTGGTTCTGTTTCACTGGAGAAGGCTGACTAGCACATGCATCATAGCCAATCTGAATGTCTTCTAGGACTGCAAATATAATTTAACACCTAATACTACCATTCACCATTTAACAGATTAAAAGAGAGAAATTATTATATTGTTTCAATGGATGCAGAAAAATCATTCAAAGAAATTCAGTACCCATTATCAAGTATCAAAAATTTAAAAAATAGAAGGGAATTTCCTTAACTTGCTAATAATCCCTACCAAAAATATATAGAAAACATTCTAAATGAAAAAATAGATGTATTATACATAAAATCAGGAGCAACATAAGTATCCACTAGCATTACTCTATTTCATTACAATAAGAAATTTAAAAAATATACTGTGATGAGTGTCAGCTTGTCAGATCAAACACAAACATCAGAGAGCTTGCCTGGTGTCATACTTTATTAATCATTCAAAGGATAATGGTCAAAACAGCAGGTAAATTCTGATTCTGCATCACCGCTTCCCAGTTCTTTCCTTATTATGACACAATGTTCATCAATACAGAATTAAATTGAGGTCCCTAGTGATATACACTGTACATCACCTACACAAAGAGGTCCAATTCCCACCATAAAACATCTCTGCTAAGTAGACCGGAAATTTTATCACTGAAACTGTCATTCTCCTTTGTGCCATGCCCCATAAATCTATAAACAACTTGTTTGGTTATCATAAAAAAAAAAAAAACACTACCTGGAAGAGGTATAGCCCACTAAAAGCATTCCATGTGTAAGGATGTAAGGATTCTCCATCAGATTTACAAAGGGATTTGACCAAATCATTCATTCCTTTGAGTTCTGTTCCTCTCCTCCCTGAACAGGACAGGCTACAGATCACCGGCTAATAACTCTTTCCTTCCCAGTCAAAAAAAAAAAAAAAAAGGTATAAGGATTTGGAGAAGTCTATGTACTACTTGAGGGTATGGAGTTCTGTTTGTTTTGTTAACTTCCTAGAAAATTACCTAGAGCAGGGTCTAGCATATTGAAAATGTTCAATAAATGTTTACTAAAAATGAATGATTGGTGAATTAATGCTTTCTAATGAGAAAAGTCCAAAAGCACCTACAGATAAGTTATTAAAATGAATCAGTTCTGTCAAATGAATAGAACATCATAGACAAAATTTAATTGCTTTTTGCTAGTCTTGCAACAAAAAGAAAAAGTAACTGGAAAATAATTTTTATGAACTCAAAAACTCAACAATAAGAGAAACAAAGAATCTGATTTTAAAATGGGAGAGGATCTGAACACTTCTCCAAAGAAGACAGATGGCTAACAGACTTATGAAAAAATGTTTGTCAACTCCTATTATGAAAGGCAAATCTAAACAATAATGAATTACTATCTCACACCAATAACAATGGTTATTATCCAAAAGAGAAGAAACAGCAAGTTTTGGAGAGGAGTAAACCCTTGTACAATGTTGGTGGGTGTGTAAAATGGTGCTGAAATTATGGAAAGCAGTATGATGATTCCTCAAAATAAAAAAACTGGGTTGAATGGAACCCAGTTACCTCACTTTTGGATATTTACCTAAGAATTACAATTGATGAGCTATATGCACCCCCTTGTTTATTGCAGCATTATTTACAACAGCCAAGACCTGGAAACAACCCATCAGCTGACAAGTGGATAAAGAAGATGCAGT
Organism: Scalopus aquaticus; assembly: GCA_004024925.1. Lineage (NCBI taxonomy): Eukaryota > Metazoa > Chordata > Mammalia > Eulipotyphla > Talpidae > Scalopus > Scalopus aquaticus. Next base: position 86,040 of record PVIJ01002887.1, on the reverse strand, counting down.
ACATATATACAATGGAACACTATACAGCTATTAAAGAGATGAAATCCTACTAATTTGTAACAACATGGAGGTATCTATAGTATACTATGCTTAATGAAATAAGATGAACATCTTTTTTTTCCAATCATATGCAGTATATAGAGAAAATAAACAAACAGATAAACTAAACAAAACAAAGACAAGCTTTTGGACATGGGACCAGTTGGTGGTTTCCACAAACAGAAGGGAGAAAGAGGATGGGTATATTCGGACAAAGGGGACAATGGCATGAAGGATAGAATTGGATATTTAGCAGTTTACTTAACATGGTATACAAACATGTTGATTCTCAACGATGCACACCTCAAACTTATATAGAGTTATAATACAATGTTGCTCAAGAAAATATAATAATCTTTACTATATATGCAATCAAAAGCAAAATCAAGAGACAAATCTAAGCAAAAATTGTGTAAGTCCCTATGACAGATAGCATGTTATTGGTATGCATTGAAAAAGATCCAAATAAATGCTGAGATGTATGTTCACAGATAGAAAAATCCAGTATCATAAGATATCAGTTTTCCCAAATTGACCGACAGCTTTAAAGTAATTCTAACCAACGTGCTAATGATTGTTTTATTTTTGCTTTGTTTCGTGGATATTAATGATCGGAATTTAAAATTTATATAGAAACAAAGGTCAAAAGAGTCCCAAGAAAGGAAGAGGAAAACCAACTCTAAGAAATACCAAAAATCCCCATAAAGTAGTAGGAATGGAGTGAGTGTGGCATTGGTATAAGAATAAACAAATAGACCAATGGACCAAATAGAATATGTGGTATCTTAACATATTCAAACAGGTAAGAAAGGAGCGACAATTTAAGAGCTGGCATTTTTACAACTGATTATTCCTATAGAGAAAAATTAAATTTCAGTCCTTTTTCCCTCCAAAAACAAAATTCTGTTTCAAGTAAATTATAAACATGACTGTGAAACATAAAATTTCAAAGCCTACAGCAGCAAACAGAGAAGAATATCTCAATTGCAGGCAGGCTATAAATAATCACAAAGAAAATGACTATATTTCACTATGACAAAGGTGACTTTTTTCTTAAACAAAAGATGTTATTTTAAAAAATGGTTTAAAAAAACAAGTTAGAAAAAAAGAGGTGCAAAAAATGTCATTGACAATGGGTTAGTATACAGAATCTATAATAAACTCATGCACATCAATAAGAAAATCATAACCCAATTTAAAATGGATCAATTCTGCCCAATCATTTACAGAAGAAAAAACTGATCGTAAACACTTGAAAAACTTGTCAACCCTATCAAAATAAGGGAAATGCAAGTTTTAACACCAATAAAATTCAATTTTACACCATCAGAAATGTAAAAATTAAACTATCAGTATCAGCCTTTGGTGAGAATACAAATGGGAACCTTCATACAATGGTGGGTGGGATGACAACTGAATCCAACCCCTTTGAAGAATAATTCCACATTACCTTTAAATCTGGAAACGTGTAGACTCTGTCAGACAACGTTCCACTTTCAGAATCATATCCCAGATATAATGTGCACATATATCCAATAGAAGAGCCCTAAAAAGTGTGAAGAGCAAGCCAATGAAAACAGCTTAAAAGTACATGACCAAGGAAATGGATAAGTTGAGGCAAATTAATACTACACAATGCAGTACAGTGAAGCAAATGAACTACAGTCAACACATGGCTGTAGATGAATGTCAAAAACAAAATAAGGAGTCACAGAAAGGCAAATGATACCATCATACCATAGATGATATGATACCATCTATCTAAATAGCAAAATGTAATCAATGACACAGAAGTTCTCAGTAAGAATTTCTATGTAAGGGAATCAGGGAAGATATCAGAGGAAGTGACATTTGAGCTGGATTTTGAACAGAATTTCTAGAGAGAGACAGAGCATCACATGTATGTAAATGCAGTCCAGGCTGAGAAAACTCTATGGGCAAAGGTAGGGAGGCTGACCCATTTTTCAGAGAACCACGTAACTGAAAAATAAGGCATGCAATGAAAAAATCATAAGATCAGTAAAGCTAGTTATAAGTTGGAGCTAAGGAACCAAGAGACTCTGCTAGATCAAACACACATGCAAGAAAATCCCACTATTCATATCCTAAAGGGAACCCTGTTCTTTTCTTCCCTTTCTCCACAGTCCTTCCTTTCTGTTCATTTTCACCAACACTACTCCTTATTCCCATTACTTGAGAAATAACAGCATCTGATGCCACATTATCATGGAGAGTACCCCCTCAAAATAAGTGAAAAAACAACAGCAATCATCTATCCAGCCAGGAGTTGTCAGCAAACTCCAGAGACCAAGAGGACACGGAGAGCCCCTGTGCGTGCTGGGACACGTCCCTTGAGTGAGGACCTAGATGCACACTGTATTTCAGCACAGCTCAATCAACAAGCACTGGCTTTCCCACCTACACTCTGTTGGCACATTGTTTTTGAATATTTAAGGCTAAAAAGAGTTGGATCTTTATGGGCCCTACAACCAGTATCTTTACATGGCTGCTCATTTGTCCCAGTGGGAGTTTTCAATGGAAATAGCCAAATGATGATAGACACGATTAGCTACTTATTGTCATTTTGTAGAAAAGCCATTCAGTTTTCACTCAAACACTAGTGCTTTTAAAAATCAAAAGGGAACTGTACTGAGTAAAAAACAAAACAAAAAAACCCTCTTAATTGTGTTAGAAATAGTTTCCTGTTCAAAGTAACATTTGAAATGGACACATAAAAAAATCATTGGCAAAAAGCCAATTTATACTTTTTTAAAAAATGCTTTCTTGTATCCTTTTCGCAACAAACTAATGCTAAGATGTTTAAAAATAAGAACAGAGAAAATATGTTTTGTGCAATATGACTTGAAAGAAGAGCTCTGTGTTACCAGAAAACCAAATGGAGAAAAAAGGCCCTTACCTTTTCTTGATATTTTTATATTTTTATCTAGAAGATCTTACAACAAATTGACCTCATCTGAACAAGAATATGGATGCTGTCCTTTGTGAGAAATATGATGTTACTGACCTGTGATCAAAAGTAAGCAATGATGACTTTTAACCAATTCAACCGTAATCTTTTTTCCTGCATGAAAAGTATTCTTTTGAGAATGAGCATTTTTAAACAGTTTCAAAACCCAGCTACATATATTCTACTACATTCACTAATTCCTTTTCTTCCAGTTATGTGAATTACAATTGTCACGTAATATAGTATTGGTTCAAGGTGACTGACATAATGATTTTTTGACATAACGATTTGATATATGTATGTATTTTGTGAAATGACTACTACAAAATTAGAGAACATCCATAATTAGTTAACATCCATCACCTCACAGTTACAATTTTTTTTTCTTGTGATGAGAACTTTTAAGATCTCCTTTCTTTGCAACTTTCAAATGAACAGTACAGTTAACTTCAGTCACCATGCTGTCCATTAGAGCCTCAGAACATACTTATCTTGTAACTGGAAGTCAATATCTTTTGAACACTTTCAACCATTTCCCCACCTTTGGCAACCACCATTCTGTTGTATGTTTCTATGAGTTCAGTTTTTTTAGATTCCACCTACAAGTGAAATCTTACAGTATTTGTCCCCCTTTGATTTATTTCACTTAGAACAATCCACGTGCATAGTGTTCTTTTTGGAGTTGATAACACCTTAATTTGAAAACCATTCAAAACTTTACATTATCTTATCCCCTTTCCCCCATGTTTTACAAGTTTAATGTTTCTTTGACATCTTTAAAATCTATGTATGCTTTGACTAACTACTGTAGTTTGGTTAATTTTACTACTGTTATTTTTGAATCTTCATGATTGATCCACTACTTTTACTGTGTAATTACCTTTTCCAAGGACATTTTCTTTCTTTTGCGTATTTTCTAATTGTTACTGCCACTTCTGCACAATTTAAGGAAGTCCCTTCAACCTTTCTTGCAAGAGTGGTTTAGTGGTGATGAACTTCTTTAACTTTTGCTTAACTGGGAAACTCTTCGTCTCTCCTTCAATTCTAAATGTTAACCCTGCCAGGTAAAGAATTCTTGGTTGGATTTTTTTTCTTTTAGCACTTTGAGTATGTGATGCTACAATCTCCTTGCCTCAGATGTTTCTGTTGAAAACTCTGTTAACAGCCTATGGGGTTTCCTTTGCATATGACAAGCTCCTTTTCTCTTCTGCTTTTAAGGTCATTTCTTTATCTTTAACTTTTGCCATTTTAATAACAATTGTGTCTTGGTGAGAATCTCTTTCTGTTCCTCTTACTTGGAACTCTCTGGGATTCATGTACCTGAATGTCTGTTTCCTTCTTTCTTCTCCTTCTGGTGTAACCAGATCCCTGTGGCCTCTGGGTGCTATGGGAAAGGTGGTTTTGTCTAGGCTGAAGCACACCAGCCTCAAACCAACACCTGTGGAAACTCCCACCCCACAAAGCCCCAGCAAGGCTGGCAACAGCCATGGTTCCAACAAGCCCGCCAGCCTAACCACCAACTGCTCTGACCTGAATGCAGGCTGGGCTGGTATTTTCCTCCTTTTAGATGTGGCTCTAGGATTCAAAAATGAACCAACCAGGTACAAGCAAAATGGATCAATCAGGTGAGAGTTAAGTGGACCAACCAGGCTCAAGCACACTTCACTAGTTAATTATTCAGATTGAAAAATGAGCTGATTGGTGCTAAATGGTCCAATCAGACACTTAGGATTGAAAAAGATCCAGCCAGACTTGTAGGGTGGGAGACGCTGAAGGGAATATAAAGCAGAGCAAGAGAAAGCTTGAATCAATCTGTAGCCAGCCTCTGAAGAGAGAAACTGCTCCCTATAATTCTCAGATAGGTGAGGGATGGAGTTCATATCACACACAGTCAGGGGTCTCTTGCAGAGAAGCAGGGTCACCAAGGAAGATGCAGCAGCTTTTCTAACATGTTAATTCACAGTCCAACTCCCCATGCATGAACTTTGCAACTGTGCCCACATTTGCTGAACCTCTCTGTGCCAGTTTCCTCACCTACAAATGGTAGGAAATAACACATACCTTGCAAGGGCATAGAAAAGTTAGACATAATGTACACAGCAGCACTATGCCTGATAAACAGTAGCAACCAAATTATTTATATAGGGAATGGTTCCCTCAGAACCTCTAAGAGGTTGCTTGGCAATGGCTTCAGGCCATGTTCCATTTCACACTAACCCATTTCCTTGTTAAAGGCTCCCTTCCCCACTCTTTATACCCAGAAGACATGGTTAATATAGATTCTAATTAGCTTCTACTGTAAGGAAAGCGGGAAGGGGCAGGAGGCAGTTTTTACATTACACTCCCCATGGGTTTACTTACTTCATCTGCCACAAAACAACTTAAGTCCAAAGATGAATTTAAAATGTGAGCTAAGAAAATGCAGCTGCAATAATACCCTGAAATGTGTATGCTTTGAGTGTGTATATCCATACATATAATTTCACATAGAGACAGATATATTTATCACATATAATTCTATACACATAATTACATGACATTATATTTTACGTTCTATAATTTTTAATGAAATTAAAAAAAAAAACGGCTGGCACCATCTCAGAAGCTAGGGTCATTCAGAGCAGAGCAAAGTTCCTCACCAGGATATCAGAGTATTAACCTCTTCATTTTACAAATTAGGAAGCTGAAGCTCAGAGAATTGAGGTGACTTGTCTGAGGTCACCCATTTCAAATTTCAGGGGCATGTCTGGATCCTTGTTCCCACTAAGTGCCTGTCCACCCACTGCTGGGCACAGGCTGTGGAGGGAGGAAGAGGAGTGGAAAGGAGGCCCCAGAGGAGAACTGAGAGGGAGCCACACAGAGAAAGGCGCAGAGAAAATGCTGCCGGCACATCCTTGCATCCCACACATGGCTACTCTGGTGAAAGGACAGGAAGCAGGTCTTTCACCCGGCACTCTCTCCTGCCCAATTTCACTGGCCAGATTTAAGTCACTTGAGCATTATCCATTATTTATAATGTGGGAAGCCACATTAACATGAATAATCAAAAAATTGATTTCATTAAGGTTCCTCTAATAGCAACAGTCTTAGAACAAACAGTGCAGCACGCACATGACAAAAATGGTCCCCACACCCTTGTCTTGGGCTCCTGCTTCGGCGCACTTCATTCTCCAGCAAACCCAAATGCTTATGACACTTGTACACCCACTTCCTCTGGCCCCTCACTTTTGTTGCTCCTAACTCAGCTGGCTAGAATTCCCTTCTGGTCTTTTCCTTGGCTCACTCACCCTTTAAGATATAGCTCCAGCACCATCTCCTCCAGGAAGCTTTCCTTCTTTCATCTTTCTGTCCTGGCCCAAGTAGGTGGTTGAGTGCTTAATTGATGCAAGGGGTTTCTTTTTATAACCCAGAACCAAAGTTCTTCTTTGTCAGAGGCCGGCTCCGACCGAGGTTGGGTTCCCGGGGGTGGTGGGGAAAGCGTCGGTGGCAGCAGGAGAGGGGGAAGGGGAATGAGAGACAGCACGCACACCGAGTAGTGATCAGGCTGCTCCGTTTATTGCCCCAACAGTGGGGTTTTTTATACCATAAATTTGGCTAGCAGGCATAGTTTCTAAAGATAATGATTGACTACAAGAATGAGGTAAAAATAACAGGATACATATTTTTGTGAAGCACATGATTGATTACATTTTGTTTACAATCAGGTGGTTTCTGGGGAAAATATTTTTTTGCTTAAGGTAAATTTTCTAAGGTATGAGGTATAAACATAATGATTAACCTTTGCCCTGAGCCTGGAGCCTAAAAAGGTGATAGCGTAATGTCCTTTTTGCCTAGAAACCAGAATCTGATCAAAGGAACCATCTTATTCCAACTCCCTGGAGTGGTTAATCACAGAAGCCATCTTATGCTGATTCCCGGGCGCGTCACTTCTTTTTCCAATCCTACCTGTCACACCATAAACAACATTACCTCCAACAACATTTAAGGTTGGATAAATCAGGCAACTGGTTTCCTTTCCTGACACAGAAGTAGAAAAGCACTTAGAGGATAACTTCCTGTTGCTGCAGTGAATGCAGCATGAACAAGATAAAAACTTTTGCTTTGTCAAGTCACTGACTTAGGGGCTAATTGTTGCCTACCGTAAGCCTATCCTATCTGACCAAATAGGTGACACTTTAGCCTGAGTAACCTGAAGGATGGGATCACCCTGAGCAGATTGGAAGACTATGGGAGGACAAAGTTTGAGGGCACTTTCAGAGGAAGATGTTCAGCAGGGAGCAGGCTACAGACAAACCCGTCGATGACCACTCTCTATAAACCTACACTCCCCCCCGGCCCCATATCCTTCTACCCTACCCTAGTTTCTCCACGGAAACTATCACCTCTGAACTACAGTGTTATGTTAAGAGCTTAGAATCTGCAGCCTGGCTGAAGGAGTTTATAATCCTGAGGTTGCTACTTTTCTACTTGTGTATCCTTGAGAAATATACCTAGTATCTTTATGCCTGAGTTTCCTCACTTGCAGATGAAAAAGTACCTACATCAAAGGGCCTTGTGCGCACATATATAAAGTGCCCAGAGTAGCGTCTGGCTAAATGTTTTTAATTATTATCATCGTCCACATCATCTTCATCATCACCACCATCATCATCACCACCATCATCACCACCACCACCACCACCACCACCACCACCACCACCACCACCATCTACCAAGCAAACTTCCATGACACTAAGCATTTAGTTTTATTCTCTTCTTTACCCCAGAGACCACAAGAATGTCAGTAGGATCTCAATAAATTATTGGTGGGTAGAGGATATTATGTAACAATCACTTTCTGCAGTAATATCAATATAGGAAAGATCTTTTTTTTTTTTTATTTATACATACAAGCTGGGGTACAGGCCAGAGGCGTGGGGCGGCGAGAGAGTTCACCAGAGACAGAGCGGGGAGCAGAACAGGCAGATCAGAAATACACTGCTGAGGGGAGCAGCGGGAGAGGCAGGAGAGGTCTGCCGCGCCTTGTGGGATTCTCCCCGGCCGGGCGTCGAACTCGCGTCGCCGCTGCCAACAGCTCCACAGCGCAGCGCTTAACCGCTGTGCCACCAGGGAGGCCCAATATAGGAAAGATCTTGACCACTGGCCAAACCTTACAATCTGAACAATTAGATCTGCTACGTCATAGTTCAAAAATAATAATTTTTTCACCATTATTTGTCTTCTGTTCACAGATGGAAATTGAAATTTTATTATATCTTTTTTTTTTTTCGGCTTTATTGAGACATAGCTGACATGCTACTCATCTTCTCTGCAGGAGAGAAATTTCACACAGGACTGTTAGACTGCAGAAAAGCATTACTTGCAGATCTGGGACAGAATGCTTTGAACAAACATGTTGGACAGATTTTATTTAGTTGTACATAAATCCTTTAAAGCCTAGGGGATAAAAGATAAGAAAAAGAAAGTAGGAAATCATAGCCGTGGGGAGATTGGATGATGAGTACAGAAAGGTAAACGGAGAAATGACACTGCAGTACCTGGGGCGGGAAGGAGCTGACACAGCCAGAACCTGCATCTGACCTTGTCCAAAACCGCTGCTGCTACTTTCATGGTTTCAGGGACCTTCCCCTGGGCCTGAGAGTCTTGGGCTTGCATCATTCCCAGTAAAAAATATGGAGGGTTTTAGGAGTGAAGAAGGCCCCTGGCAGCTTCTATATCATGCCCTAAATGACCTTCACCCCAAGGTCATTATTATTATACCTGGGCTCTAGCTGTCCCTACAGCAGGGCCAGGGAGCCAAGTGAAGATTCTAGAAAGTATGGGCTCTGCCCTGAGATAGGACACAAGGGGGAATTACATGTCTTGTAGAAGAGATGGCAGGAAGCACAAGCCTGGCCTGCCCTGGCTAGGGGCCCCCTTGGCCTGATCCTCAACCGCTGATGAAGCCTCCACATGACATGTAGCACCCAGCCTGACACAGCAACCCCAGGACAAAATACAGGCCAATCTCCAATCTGAATATCTCTGATTCTGATTCTCATTTAGAGCTTAACAAGTCAAATTTAGCTAAGCTCATTCACTTACAAACTCGAGCCAGTTTCCAGTGTCTCCAGTCTGAGGCCCCGGTCCCGGGCAGCTCATCATCTCTGTGATCTGTGCCCTTTCAGGCCAACAGTTAGCTCCAGGAGGGAACAAATGCAAGCTGCCATCTCCATTCCGCCCGTGGTCACCGTGGGGCTCACCTTATGCTCCTCTGTAGGCACCAACTATAATGCTTTTGCTAATGATCCAAACCCGGGACTCTTGGAAGACCAGGAGGATTAGCAATTGGAGCACTTGGAGTTGAAATTCCTCTCCTTCCCCAGAAGCTTAAGGATTGGTGAAGAAGGACAAGGACACCGGAAGTGCACCCATTCTATCAGAAATGAGGTTTCAGCTGGTCCTTTCTTTTCCCATGGAGCTAAGGTGTTTTTAAAAATATGGGGAAAATGGGAGTCACCATAGTTACAGTGGGAGAAGAAAGCACTGAAGAGACTTGGGCATACAACTGACTCAGCCACCAACTCCCTCTGGGTCTCAAACTGAGATAACTTACTCCACCACTTTGAACCTGTTTCCTCCTCCATTAAAAGTTCTCCTAAACTTTTTTCCAAGTTCCATCAGTTGATATTGTAACAGGGTGGTCCCCAGGAGGAAGGGTGTGTCCCAGGTTCCCTGTCCCACCCAAGGTAGGGTGGAACTGAGCAGGATATAAGAAGCTTGAGAAGAGAGAGACAGGACACACACAGAGGACACAGACAGAGGAGACAGAACACGCAGACAGAAGACAGGAGGAGACAGAAGAAGGATGGAAAGCCAGAAGAGGCCCAAGGAGCAGAGAGACTTGCAAAGAAGCTGCACTGGCCTGGACTGATTGAAAGAGATGTGGGTGAGAGACGCGTGGGGAAGTTAACGATGGCTGTGTTGATTTTGGTTTTGATTTTGTTCTGTTCCTCTCAGAGTTGTCTGACTGTTTCTGACCCTTTTGTATGGGTCTCTGCCGAAAGGTATTTTGGTTCCTCCCAGAATTGTCTGGCTGTTTCTGACCCTTGTGTGTGGGTCCCTGCCAAAAGCTGTTCTAGACTTGTGGCAGGTTTTCGAGACTTGCTTTGGGCCAATCCCGTTTGGGTGGACTTGTACCCACGAGGAGTTGGGTAACATTGGATGCTTGACTTAAATACTATATTCTTTGTCTTCCCTGTCCTTTCTAGTTGTAGTAAAGTTTCTTTCCACAAAAGGTCCTATATGTTTTGTATTGATGCGGCGGATGGCAGAATGATTTAGAACAGGACAGGTCTGGGGGTTTCAGGGGTGCCCCTCTCTCCTGCCCTATAACAATATTTTGATTATTTGTTCTGCTCTCAACTTACAAAATAACTCCTTCCCTGCATGGGCCATAGTCAGTAAGAGTTGGCAAGCGAAAAGACAGAAATGAATGGCAAAGCTGATAATAAAACATGACTCAGATGATAATAAAACATGACTCAGAATCAGAGAACAGGGAAGTTCAGAAGCCAAAGATTAAGGAGTTAAAGATCAGAAGTCAAGCACCAGGGAGCCAGGGACCCAGAGATTCAGTGAGAAGATACCACGATCAAAAAGACAAGCATCAAGGGAATTCAAGCATGAAATCACATCTGAGCAAGATGATAGATTAGAGTGCGTCTATTCCAAGTCGGAAGATCATAAACCAAAGCTAATGAGAGGAAGGAAAATGGGGAGATACCAAGAAAACCAAATCCTAGTAACTTCTCCTCTAAAACAGAGTCATGATGTCATCGGCCACTATGGAGACTGGACAATGTCTGATAAAAAATGGCACTTTCCTTTTCTTATAGGGGTTCACAGAATCTAAGTGAGCAAAGTAAGAAAAAATTCCTGGATCAGTCTGTTCACATCCCCTGAGGTCCACGCTGTTTGTGACAACGTGGATGGAACGGGAGAGGATGGTTAAGGAGTCAGGTGGCTTCATGTACGTGTGCAAGGTAAAGAAGCAAAGAGGGTCAGTCAAAACACATCAGTAACAATCCTAGCAATGTCTATAGAATTGAGGCTACCAGAGCAAGAGGCAGAGGGTGGAAGCAGGAGGGAGGGAGGGGACAGTGGACTGTGGGGGGTGTCCTGGTGGTGGGTGTGATGTGGGGATACGCCTCTGAGGACACGTGACCCTACACCTCTGGATCACATAGAGCACTGTAAGCCAGTGTTGCCTCAATGATTTGTTTGTGTGTGTGGTTTTTTGTTTTGTTTTGTTTTGTTTTGTTTTGTTTTGAAGAAAATCTATGAAGCCAAAGAAATAAGAGGTCCGTGGCTGAGACACCGGCATTCTTGGGCTCTTTTTGGACCACAGCTTTTGCTGCCATTGAGGATTCTGTCAAAGCTCCCAGACTGCGCCTCCTGAGGCGAGCCCTCTCCTCTGTCCATCCCCCACACTTAATACAAGCTTGGCGCTAAGAGATGAGAACTTCTTCACTATTTCAACAAACATTTACCGAGCACCTACCATTGGCCAAATACCAGACTAGAAACTTCATATAAAGGCATGTTGAGTGCTGCTAAAAACATCCAGGTACTTGCAATTAATTTTCTGATCCCATCTGAGTTCATTGCTACTCTACAGTCTAAGGAGCATTACAGAGCCTGCAGAGGGCCATGTCCCCAAACCTGGGTCCTCCAGGTGCTATACCTCCAGGTACAGTGTGAAGAGAACTGGGTTCTGATCCCAGCTCTGTCTCTAGCCTGCTTTGGGAAGTCTGATTCACAGAAAATCCAGGTTCTCAGCTTTCACTTCTGCTGTGTGGACTTAATCTTTCCTCTTAGCCTACTTCACAAGATGTTGGGAGGATTCAGTGACCTTATACCTGTGAAATCACTCGGAAATACGGTCTCACTAGTGACAAGGCAGCACTCAGCAAACATGGAGGCTGCATCAGAGTTGAGACTTCTGATTCAGTCTGGTTCCCTTAACCATTTGTTTGTCGATCAGCCGTCACCACTCCTTCCCTCCAACCAGGCAAATTTTAAAGGTCTGAACAAGCTCATCTGGAATTCACATCTCCAAGCTTCAAACAGACAAGGACAATCTGATTTGGAAATACAGGGAGAGGGCAGGTGGTGCTCTCTCTGTGAAAAATGAGCCCTGTGGAAACAGCCTCGCTTCTCCCAGAGATGCCTGGTGCTCGTGGGTGATTTGTAATGCTTTCACCGAAAAGCCCTCATCCCCATGAACACATTTTGAAGATAGAAATCAATCTTACAATATAACAGGGAGAGCAAATCTGTTAGGAAAAAATGAAGAGGCGAAAAACCACCTAATTCTAGAATCCTTTCTACTAAATAAATGGATCCTAGGCCAGTGAGGCCACATCGATATTTTTCCCCCAACCTTGCCATTTACCAAATACTTGCTATTGCTGAGATTGAAGAGAGACTGTCGAGCCAGCCCTTTCCATCTCAATAATTTAGGCCGGACACCACCAGAGAGACAAGCTCCTCTGTCATCTCAACTCAGCCCTACTCACCCCATCCTTGGCATCATGTACCAGATCAATGTTTGCCCAGAGAAGATGACTAGCTAAGAACCTCGCAGTACCAGTCACAACTACATACCATGATACAGGGGGCATCACTACCGTGGTAAGGCTTCTAGTGGCCTTGGGTATTTGTGATGTTTCCCATAGGGCAGCAGCGCTGAGGATTAACTAACCTCAGACCAGGAAGGATTCCGTTTCTCAGACCCTGGACCTGACGAACCATGTCACTACCACACATTCTGATGCCGACAGCTGAAAAGCACCACCAGACATACTGTAATGGGACTCTAGTTTCAAGTGGAGGAAAGTTACCAATAAGGTAGAAATCAGTACTTCCTGATTTAGCAAAATAGAGAGAAACCGACAAAAGGTATGAGGGAGTCAGGGGGGGAGGTGGAAAGACCCAAAGCAAAATCTGAGTTGATGTGCACAGAGCGTGCTTAGCCCGGTACCCTTGCTCTTCCTTGCTCAGCTATTCATACCTCTACCATGTTCTACTACCTGGAGGGCCTCAGGAGCACTGCAGATACTTGCTGCAGAACAGGTGTCACTGACAAAAGGGGAGGGCTGTTCTTCCCCCTGTGCTCTCCACACACCTTGTCTCCCTGGCCCGCTCCAGAGGAACCACGGGGACAAGAAAGCTGTCCTCTTTCCCAACGCCTTTCCTTCTGGCCCTCTAGGAGCCTTTTCTCTCCTAAGAAAAGTTAATTCACAGCAGGTCTGGGAGAGAGAGATCCTGGAGGAGAGTTCACATCATTCCATGTAAAGCCTGCAAGCTGTTGGCCGGGGCGTTATGGAGACACCTGGGAGGAGCCCTGCGGGACCCAGCCTCTCAGCACAGCCCAGTGCTCCATGCACCAAGCAGGAGAGGCGCTGGGGCTCGGGATTTCCAGGCATCCAAGAGGGAGGCAGCCCAGGCTGTATATAAAAGAACATGTTGAAGAAATGATGAAGATTTCTGGAAAATCAGGACCATCAGGATCCACATGAGACCCCCTTGGTCACAGACAAGCATATCAAACTCACAACACATAAAGAACCCCAAAAGCTGACATAAATTAAATCTAAGACAACAAATATCTGTCAAAACTCTACCCTGGCCCCTTTAAAATCTACATTCCAATTCTCCAGTTGCCAATGGTTAATCTCCAAGTGGAGACAACGCAGCCTGACAGTTTTCACTGCTGTGACTGGTGTCGGCATTGTGGGGGTGCTCCTTGCATATTAATGGAATTGAATGCATGGCCACAAAATTACAAATCGGTTGTGATTAATTCAGACAGTAGAGAAAGAGCTTTTTATATGTAAATAAAGACAAACCACAATTTCAGTCAGGCCCACATTTTCCAAGTGCCCCTGCTAAATACAATTATAAACAAGGACTCCAGGTGGCAAATAAATGTGTTATCTGCAAACCAACAAGCCAGGAGGTGTTTTCAATATGGCATTATGAAAGGCCACTTGAAAGAATTTGAGATCCATCCCTGCCATTAGAGAGCTTTGCATTTTAATGTTATTTCTCCCACAGCCCACAAATAATCTTTATTCAATCCAAAAGTAAAGAATGTATCTGTATAAAATCAAGATGGCTGAATAAGGAAAAAATATACACTTTCAGGAGTTAGCTAGGGCAGACACTGGACTCAATTGGGGCTGCAGTAAAGGACTGTCTCAGTGGAGAGAATAAGTCCTAAAGCCCTCAATTAGAGGGTAAGGACGAAAATAGAGAATCAGTTCCATGGTTGAATTCTGCATATTGTTAAAAGCAAAAGGCATTAACTCTTGATCCCAGTCTAAAGCCCATTAGTTCCTAGGCTACAGTGTGGCAGGTTGAGGTCAAGTTGCCTAGAAGAACGAACATGGGCTTTGGGCCTTGTTCTAAACCCCAGTTCCATCTGTGGATAAACTGGCTGCATTCTGAGTCTGTTCTTTTCTTTGGCTGTCAGTGTCAATGGCCCTATTTGAAGAGCTACAATGGTGAGTTAATGAGGTAAATATGAATAAGCTCCTAGCACAATGTTTAGTACATATTAGTTCTCTCACACTTCTGAAACTGATGTTCAGGTTTTTCCTATAAACAGGTTTTTCCCTATCTGAAAGTAGAGGGTTCTGATGAAAACTTCCATAAGCCAAAACGGTGTCGAGAAGGAAGTATCATTAATTTATATGAAAAAATTCTTTGCACATTCTCAGTCCCAAAAATAGCCTACTATCAGCCAACAAGGAGAAATAAAAGGAATTCGGGTTGGAAAAGAAGTGAAACTATCATTACTTGCAGATGACACAAACCATTTATAGAAAACTCTAAAGATTCCACCAAAAAGCTACTCATGACGGGACACGCCATAACCTGCGTGAGGCAGAAACAACGTCGGGTCACTCACCGGAAGCGGGTCGGCAGCGCGCACACCCGGACTGAGGTGCCGAGACGGGTGTTGGGCTGGGTGTTGGGAGCTCGGGGTGTCGGAAGGTCGAGGAGACGGGGTGCAGAGGCCGAGAAGACGGCCATCCATGAACACCTCAGGGCCGCCTGGGCCAGCAGGCAGGCAGGTCAGTAACCGCAACGCCTTCTTCTGTGTCTGTCTGTCCATCTGGTGTCCAGGGTCGCGGGCCACTTCGTCTGTGGCTGACACGGGGCTGGAAGCATTCAGGGCGCTGACTGCCTCGCGCAGTTCCGGGGTGCGGGGCTTTGCGGGAGCCCCTCGCGTGCGGCCCACCCGCCCCGAGCCGCGCCCCGCGGCGCGGCTGCTCCCGCCCGCCCGGCTCCGCGTCTCAGGGCTGGGCCACGGGTGTCAACGCTGTAAACCAACCTCGTCGCGATTAACACAACTCGGGGAGACTGAATGAAAGCCCTCAGCTCGTCTTCGCGACTGCACCCCCGCCCGCGCAGCCAGTCACCCGAGCATTCATGGCCGCTGCTTCAAGGCCCCTAAACTGGTGCGCCGCTTGGGACAGTTTGCTCCACAGGCCCCTTGTCAGGGAGACTGGCGGCCCGTCCAGAGCGGCTCCGAGGTCGCGGGGGCCGCTTTGATAGTGTCGTCTCTCAGGTGTGTCGCAAACATGCTTCGTGTCCCCGCGCTGGCGGTGGCGTTTCCAATAAAACGCCCACCTGACGCGTCTGGAAAGCCTTGCTGTGGCTGTCAGGCCTCGGTCCTGTCACAGCGACAGCCTGGTCCCCGGACGCCGAGTGGGGGGCGGGGGTTGGGGGGGGGGTGCAGGTCCTTCTCACTGCTCAGGCTGCGGCCTCAGTGACAACCGGCTGCTGCCAAAGGGACTCGCAGGCTGTGTGTCCTAAAAGCGGAAATGCGCTTAGGGTTTCTTTCCCTTAGTGAAAACTGGTACTGATGCAGATTTGTCACAGAAATGAAACAGCAAAAGGTGAACTTTCAAAAATCTGGGGATAGCAGATAAAAAGATTGATATTTAGTGAAAAGACTGCGGGGCGTATTAGTGACTTGGTTCTCACACCAGCTAGCACTGTGACTTTGGACAAGGAACTGCGCCTCCTGATACATCCCCTCTGTCACAAGCAAAATGGACTAGCTAATAGCTGGTGTGTTCTCTAGAAATAGGGGGAATCCAGATTCAAAGATGGGACAGATCAAAGTGCTAGAAGAGAATAGTTATAATTAGGGTGATAGACAAACATTAGCCTTGGGGTCCACCAGAATTGCTGAATGGGCTCAGAATCGCTGACCATCTTAGAATCCAAAGATTCTGGATCAGACAGGACTACCTTGTATTACACTTAAAGGCTGTTGGGTGGAGGATGAGGGGGGAGGGGATACAGAAGAGATAATCCCTCTCCTCTGAGATCATGTCTGCAAGTTTCAGATGTCCCCGGTCCCCGACCAAGACAGACACGAAACTACTAAGCACTGGGACTTCACTGGTTCATCTAAGTCAGAATTTATAATGGTGCTCCTAGGTGTTCCCCGCACACAAGAGACTTACGACAGACAGGCAGAACAGGACCATTATAGAAGCTGAAGAGTGGCAGCCAGTGTTAGACATGTGTTGGTCTCCAACCACCTTCAAACAAACACACACACACACACACACACACACACACACACACTTCTGTGCCCCTGGAGTCTAGGCAGAGGCCCATGGCTCTCTTTCAGTACTATGTGTCCTCCCTGTCCATCAATCGACCATCCTGTGCCCTGTCTGCAGGAGCAGCCTGTCATTGCAGGTCAATGAGTGTTGCGTGAGCAGCTCAGGTGGGACTGGATAACTGGGGCTCACTGGGCTGAAACTATCACGCCTCATCTTCAAACTGCCTGGGCTTCAGGAATGTGCATCCTCCAAAGAAAACACATTTAACATCAAACCATAAAACTTGAGAGAAATGACTTTTCCCACTACCTCGCACCTCTCCAGACATAAACGCACACAAACACCTCCCCTATTAACCAACAAAAATATCACACTGGGACTATTTCAGAATAGGAGCTGAAAAGCAATAAAGCATCTTTTCAAATACTCTACCAAAGGACAATTCTCACCAGTCATCCTTAAGGACTCTGCCTCTGTGAAATAGATCCAGGCCCCCTAGCCTCTCAGGGGCCTCTAGGTGGACAAAATCCTGATGAGCTCAGTCTCCCAGAGCCCAGTGCTCCATGTTGCACAGATGCCTCTGCCTTCGCACTGAAAATCCTTCACACACGCTCAGCCCCTACCCCGCTCCTGCTGGCTAATTCCTACCCATCCTTAGACCTCAGTATGAGTGTCCCCTCCTCCAAGAAGTCCTCCATAACCCCCTCAGGATGGTTTAGGTGCCCTTACTATGAGCATCTTCACCTAGTTTTGCATCGCCTAGCTCTAGCACAGTTGTGTTTTAACTTGTCTTTCTTCTTCACTCAACTGTGGATTGCTTAAGGACAGAGACGCTATCTCAGCAGTTCATACAGTGTTGGCACAGAGATGTGCTCAATAAATATTTGCTGAGTGAATAAGTGAATGAATTCATTGTTGGAATAAGAAACTATTCAGATCTGGGCGTCTTTGGTGGTGCAAGGGGTTAAGTCGCAGCACTATGAAGCTATTGGCAGCCACTGTTCTATCCCCGGTCAGGGAGCTTTTCACATGGCGGTCAGCACGAGTTCTATCCCCGGTCAGGGAGCTTTTCACATGGCGCAGCAGACCTCTCCTGTCTCACCCACTGCTCCCCTCAGCTGTGTATTTCAGTAGATCTGTCTATTCTGCTCCCCACTCTGTCTCTGGTGAATCCTCTCACCCCCCACACCTCTGGCCGACACCCCAGCTTATATGCATAAATAAATTTAAAAAAAAAAACTTAAATCAAAGAAACTATTCAGCTCCACTAAGGAACAATCAATATATCTGGTGAAAGGAAAGCAAAAGGGCCCAGATGTGAAAACTGGGTACTCTCCCTCAAGTTGACAGCTCAGGTGACTAGCCATGGAAGAGTGGGCAGTGCCAGAGGACAGAAGAAAGGGTCACAAGGCCAATCAGCTGCCCCTTGGAAGAAGTGGGAAGGGAACAACCACTTATAAAGCACTTACACACACCCCTGCAAAGCCCAATAAATGCTTGCAAGGTTAAGTGTTACCAGCATCTTCTTACACGTAAGGAAATTGATACTTGGAAAATGCATAATGTGTCTTGGAAATAGCAAAGCTGGTATTAGAACTTGGACCTGTGGATGACAGAGTTCATACTTTTCTTCCTTCTGCCTCATTACTTCTCATATTTTCATAGATTTAGATGTTTACTTTCACATTCTGGTTAGCAAGATGCCAGCTAGCTAGGAAGCTGGGTATCTCTATAGCTGACATGGAGTGGTGGAATTGATTCAATGAGCAGATGAACAGGCATTCATACCCATTGCGTAGGGCTGGCAAAGGGCTGGTGTTGCCAAAGATCTTGTCTTTGAAAACAGTGTCAAGGAAAAAACAAAACATAGTTCAGAAAAAAGAATACAGAGGAGAAAGAGTCAAAAAAGCCTCTGCTAGATCGACCACTGAAGAAACAAAATTATATGTAAACATCACAGCACCCACCCAATCATTCATTGAAAATGCACCTAAAATATAGGGCCATCTTTAACTGTCATCATGAACAGGGCCAAGTCATGGGGGCAGAGTTCCACCCATCTATCAGCACACAGCCTCCTGCTTCCAAAGACAAAGGTATTGAAAGTCAAGAGAAAAGCCTGGAGAAAATGAAAACACATTGAATTCCCAGTCAAATGAAAATGGTATGGGCCTGAGGCCAAAGAATATTCTTGGCCTGA
The DNA here is from genome assembly GCA_004024925.1 of Scalopus aquaticus. Classification (NCBI taxonomy): domain Eukaryota; kingdom Metazoa; phylum Chordata; class Mammalia; order Eulipotyphla; family Talpidae; genus Scalopus; species Scalopus aquaticus. The sequence goes on along the minus strand of PVIJ01002887.1, from coordinate 67,202 downwards.
TGGTATTCACCACCCTAAATTTAGCCAACTGGTGAGCTTTTAAAAGATGCATCTTTTTCAACCTTTTGCAAGCTAGAGATTTACCTCCTAATGCACAGCTTGCATCCCCCTGAAGCTGGAACATACCGTCCTTGGCTTTGTCATCCATGGAAAAAGCAGTGCCAACAAAAGCTCTGCTGTTATCACCTAGCTCTGCTTGCCCAAGCAGTGCCTAGAGGAGGTTGTTTAAGGCCATTGCCAAGGCTCCCTTCCCCAAATAACCAGTCCACTCTATCTCCCCCACCCTCCCCATAACTGCTAGCTCATCTTAATTCTTATTATACTAGTCAACAGTGAGATCATTACTGACTTTAAAAGACCCTAATCTGTAGTATCTTGGTGTGCTGAACATGAATATAACCCTGAAAAATTTTTATTAGCTCTCATTTTGAAGATATTTCATATAATTCATTTTATATGTTTCACCGTGTAAATTTATCCAGTAGGACTGCAACATCCTAAATCAGCCTAGAATGATGTAATATCACATTGCATTGCATAATACCATCATGCACACATCATCCAGAGTTGAATGCATCATTTTCTGATGCAATGCAATACTACTGCCAGGCAGTGCTGAAGGAAGGTGACATCAGCAGTGCACTATATAAAGCCCTGTCAGAAAGGTTAAGCATTGAAAATATTTCAGGCTTTGTGTGAGACAGTTTCAACTACTGTTCCATAGACCTGTTATTATTTTATCCATTTAGGCACAATACAGAATAGTCATGCCTCGAAAGTGCATTAATAGTGTGGACAATTTCTGCTCTATTTGTGGGGAAGTGACACTTGCCATCCAGAAGAAAAGTATCACTTCTCAAGTGAAGAAGGCTTATCATCTTTACTTCGGGTGCAAGGTTGGTGACCAAGATAAGCCTTGGGCCCCGCATATATGCTGTGCTACATGTACAACACAGCTTTCACAGTGGTTCAATGGCAAAAGACCATCAATGCCGTTTGCAGTCCCCATGGTGTGGAGAGAGCCAAGCAACCACATAAAAGACTGTTACTTCTGCTTGGTTCCTCCTCTTTCAGGTGTAATAACAAAGAAAAAGAAGTCGAGAATAGTCTACCCAAACATTCTGTCTGCACTGAGACCAGTTCCACATGGTGAGGGACTTCCTATTCCAGACCTCCAGCAGAATAGTCTCGATTCATCTGATGAGGACAAGGGTGAGCTGATCTGTTCTTCTCCTGTTCTATCAGCATGCAGTGATCCAGATTTTCCCTGCGGGTGCATCATCAACTCCACACGCACTAACACAGGAAGAACTAAATGACCTGGGTCGTGATTTGGACTTATTTAAGAACACGGCAGAATTGCTAGTATCAGGACTCCAACAATGGAATCTTCTAGAGGAAGATGTCACAATTACTTTATAGCGAAAGCGCCACCAGCCATTAGATCCTTTCTTTAGAAAGGAAAGAACTCTGGTATTCTGTTCCCATATTGAGGGCCTCATGAATGCCTTAGAAATCACTCATGACCCACAAGAATAGAGACTATTTCTAGACTCTTCGAAACTGAGGCTTAAGGCTGTGCTTTTGCACAATGGAAACCGTCTTCCATCTATTCTATTCTTGAACAGCTGTACAAGAGACAAGCGAAGAAATATAGGAAGTAGTCTATGACTTGATTTTTTACAGGTATTAACCATAGGCCTATTACTATTGGGATGTGTTTTGTGATGTAAACATCACTTTATTGCAGATTACAAAAAAACTAGAGCCAAAATTAGAATTTGACCATCATATTCATGTTGAGTACATACAAATTGATAGGAAATGGCTAATTTCATTTCAGTAACATGACTTCTGTAAAAATTTGTTGACCATGTTATCAGACATTCATTCCTATCCTTTGTCTTAATCATTCGAGTTCAGAAATCACTTTCGAAGATGAGAATGCATGCTCATTAACATAACCAAGGCCTGTGCAGATTCTAACCTTGCTGCCTCATTTGATCCTTTGACAGCACCATGAGGACTGAGGTTTGAGAGTCCACCTTGCTCTTGCACCCAGGCAAGCTTCCAGCACCTTACATGTGAAAAAGTGGGATCATGTTATCTATTTTTGCTCAATAATTGGGAACTAATAGTCTATTTAGGTGGCTATGAATTTTAGGGATTTTTAAACCCAAAAGAACTACATGGTTAAATGCACAATTCTGGAGCCAGGTAGAGCAAACAGGGACTATGCTGGGGAGGGTTTTGGAGAATTGGTGATTAAAGGGGGTATCAAGACACAATAGAAAAGACAGAACATATAGGGGTGTCAGAGGCAGAAACCCACAGAAGACAACAAAAGAAAAGGGAACAGGGAGGAGAAATGCAGGTCGCCCAACTAACCTACAGTTGTGATGGACAGGGAGCCCATCTTGTTCCAGTTCATCTTGTGGTCCCTCCTAAGAACTAGTTTCATTTTGGCAAAATGATATGAAATGTAAATATGAATATAACATGAGTATCAGAGAAAAAATAAGGTTGGAAAACTTCATAACCATATCTCATATTCATTAAGCACAACTGCATGCCAAAGGATGATCAAAATCAAAGTTTCATGAACTTGGGGTTACAATGAGATTCTTGCAGATTTAGAGAGACTGGAAAATACCTTAAAACCAGAACTATGGGGTCTCTCTGGTGGCACAAGGGGTTAAGTCTCAGCACTATGAAGCTATCTGCAGCCATTGCAGCACGAGTTTGATCCCCAGTCAGGGAGCTTTCCATATGGCACAGCAGACCTCTCCTGTCTCACCTGCTGCTCCCCTCAGCAGTGTACTTTAGTAGATCCACCTTTTCTGCTCCCCACTCTGTCTCTGGTGAATCCTCTCACTACCCGACAGCTCTGGCCTATACCCCAGTTCTTGTATGCATAAATAAATAAATCTTTAAAAAAACAGAACTAATAAAACTCAACACATGAGGGGTGCTGGCAGTCATGTGCAAAGTAGCCCACCCTAGGGAGCAGGGGGTAAATATATTCTAGAAATGGAGAAGGGATCAAACAGGAGGAAAAACACACATCTACACACACACACACACACACACACACACACACACACACACACACACACACACACACGGTAAATCAAAATGACCCATGAAGTGTCCAGAAAATGAAAGAAAGTGATCCAAACTTTAGGCATATTTCATAACCTTCTTCAACATAGAGAAATAACCTCAAACATTTCAAAACTCTAAGGAAAAAATCATTTCCAACCCAGAATTCTATATCTGTCCAAATAAAGATCAAAATGTAAAGTAAAGGCATTTTCAGGAAAGGATGAGATGGAGGTGGAGAGGTGGTTGCTTTTAAGCATATGGATTTCATTCTCAGAGGTGGGAAGCCACTGGAGGACTTCGACAGAGAAGCAGTATAATTCAATTTATGTTCTGTCTTAGCCTCCATTTTATCTGATATTAGTATACTCAGTCTATAGCTCTCTGGCTACTGATATTTTTCAGTGCTTTTGCTTTCAATTTATTTATATGTTTGAATTCAAAGTGCCTCCTATAGACAATGCAGAGTGGGAGCATGTCTTTATATCCAGTCTCACAATCTGTTCCTTCTGATTGCTTTAATTCATATAGTCACATTTAATATTATTATTGGTTGGACCGTCAATTACCATTCTGCCTTTTGTTTTCTATATATCTCATATCTGCGTAATTGATATGTTTCTCCTTTATTGTCTTAAGTGGATATTTTCTAGTGTACTATTTCAACCCTTTTCATGATTTTGATATTATTTTGTTAGTTATTTTCTCAGTACTTCCTCTAGGGCCTACAATATACATCTTAACTTATTAGAATCTATTGTGAATTTATACTGACTTCATCCTAGTACTATAATAACAAATCATCCTATATTGCTCCATTCCCTCTCCCTTTTTTTGACAAAAGAACAAAAGCAAAAAGAAGTTTAATATTAACACATGTACCTCCTGAAAACATGGCAGAAACACAATAAAACTGAGTAACTCAACAAAATGTCTCTCCTTTTGTGTTACCAATACACATATTAATGCCTACACACACACGCACACAATTTATTAGTCATAAGACCCATCAATTGCATACAAACATATAAACCCAACAATACATGTATATAGTTAATGGTTTTGATATATTATGTCTTCCATGGAAGATAAGAAATGAAAACACAAATATATTTCTAGTTTTTTTTTTTAATATTAACCTTATTTACCAGTTGCCACTACGTCCTCCCGCCTCCCCATCTGCAAGCTCCCCCTGCATTTATTGCCAGCCCCTCACTCATCCAGACTAGCTGGTCCCCACCCAGATATAAACCCATCAATCGTGCTGCCTCTGACCTCCCACTGGCTTCACTCTTTCAGTTGCTGCTAATCTCTGCTTTCCAAGGAAACACCCTGTGTGCACCCTGTCCTGCACCCTCTGTCAGTTTATTTGCTACTGACATACGCACACCCAGTCTTCATTCATTTTTAAGCCTTTTCTCTAGTTTCCCTACCTGAAGCAACTTGTGAATGAGTCTTCAGTATCAAATCTCCCTGTGACCAATTCCAGATGTCTCCCTTGGTTCCAGCTTCCAGACACTCATTCCCAATCTACAACTTTCCCGTTATCTTTCACTTTTTATCTGGTCTTCTTGTCCTGCTTACCCTACACCCAGGCTCTTTGTCCCAATTACTACATATATTCTGAAGCCAAAAATTTACCTTAATATCTGTTTGCACCAGTTCTGGCCGACTTGTCCTTCACACATTGTACCTGGTATTAACAACAACATACAGAATAAACCAAAATAAAGAGATGCTTAGTAAGTTGTAATGCCTTTAAAATAAAGTATCTGAAAAACATGAAATTAGATGCAGTTTTTAAAAGTTTGTCTAAAAGAGTGCAAGAATCCATGAAAACAAGGATCTTGATTAATTTAGCACTGTATCACCAGCAAATCAGGTAAAAGAGGTCAATTATATGGCGAACGACTGAATTAGACATGTAGTAATGAACATAATGTAGTATATACAGATGTTTATTTTTTAAGATTCATACCAGAAACATATATCATGTCATAATGCAATATTACTTCAATTAAAAAGATGCTTGGCTTGTAATCTATTTTTTTAAAATACTCATGGAATGAATGAGTAAATGAATGAAAAGTAGGCTTAGTACAGTTCAGTGGACAAGAATGATTAAAAAAAAAAGTTTGCATTTATACTCCGGTTAGTTACAAGTTCTTGATATAGTGATTATACTGTGGTGTCATACATTATCGCTAAGACATTGTATCCATTATCTTACTACTTTGGGATAATGCATTCATTTATTTTTTTTCCAGTATCTATTCCTACCTCAATCTTAAAGATTTTTTTTTTTTTTTTTTTTTTTGCTTCAAGCTACCTAAATCATTTACTAGCTTAATTTTTGTTCAGTATGCTGGATAGAGTTACTCCAACCCAGGCTACAAATTCCCCAGCTAGAACATGACTTTGCCTATAGAGATTGAAGGCAGGATGGGGAGGGTCTGATGGGGACTGGGCTTCTTTGAACTCGGTAGTGTGAGTAGGAGGGTGGCCTGGGTGTTGGTCAGAACTGTTTTCATGAGAAGTATTTGTTGAGCCCTAATAATTAGCTCCAATAATCACACATGCTATTGATACTAATTTTATAAACACTTCCCCCTATGACCATAAACACCTGTGCTGAGTCCTATACATTCCTCTTGATGTGGACAAGAATTTGCTTGGTATTTCCCAGAATTTGTGATACATTTGATCATCTTCCATCCAAATGCAAGAGCTTAGATAAAGAGGTGGAGCAAAGGAGAAAATGGCAGAGAAGATCTGCTACCTATGAGGGAAAGGTAACATATTGAAGCCAGATTCACCTATTTTTAATTTCTGACCACTAATGTAAGTAACTTCCATTCTCTTCCCAAAAGAGTAACAAAAATTGATTTATTTTAGCCTTGTCTGGTGGGAGACCAGAGTGCATTTCTTTAATAGGTCATATTATCATAATTTAAATTAATGTTCCTCCATGGGTTTTAAAATGACCATTTTTATCTCTTATGATCTTTGCAGAAACGTTTAAAATTCTGAGATTCAGGATTTAGGAATCCCTGAGGTAAAGAGGTGCTACGTTTGATTAATTTTGTGTCACGCGTTTGGGTGTCTGACATTCTTCAATTTGATTTTAACCAAGAAAGGCAACAAGATTACAGCTGTTACCGCCACTCATCAGACACATTTGGTCCTGGGATCCCTTCAAGGCTTTTGAGAAACTTTTCTTTATAAAAGTAACTAAATGAAAAGGGTGAAATGAATAATAAGTAATTTCTACCAACAGTACTTTCTACCATTGCCATATAGTCAAGTAACTGACACATCACAATAATCTAACTGTAACTCCAGGCACAAGAACACCTGACACCACCTCTTTCGTGTCCCCCTTACCCAACCCTTCCCTAATCTCTTTCTGTATCTAATTTGAATCTATGCTTTATAGCTATGACCAGACTTAATCCTGTGTTTAATCTGCTTTAATGTGCGGCTTATGAACTGAGGGTAACATGGAGGTGTCTTACTTGATTTGAAATGCTTATGTCAAAGAGTTAGAAAAGAAAGGAAAAGGTCAAAAGATGACATAAGAGGTCACCTTATACAATCTCCTTTCTTAGATTTGAATCCATCATAGGGTTTCCCCATGTCAAGGGGACTGTGCAGTCAACTCCAATCAGAATAATCTAGTTCTTTAGAAGCCTTCATTCATTTAACAACCTGCTGAACAATAACAAGTGAGACAGACTTCCCAAAGGATCAGTTCAAATGTATATTGCTGAGAATAGAGCCCTTGGAACTTCTGTGATTTTCAGTTAGACCTAAACTGGGAACATCTGAGTGTTCACTGAAGCCCAATAGTGTTAACTGCAGTGATTAAAGAAGTGAGTCTGGGCTAGACCCAGCCCCCAGGCGGGAAAAGGAAATGAAATAAAAAATGAAAATCCCCAGAAGCACAGGAAGTATAGGGGGAAGAGGGGGAGATGGGGGAGAGAGGGGGCAAGGGATTGAATCCAGTGCATAAACGCATTTAGGCAGATTGTTCCTGAGTGGCAGGAAACAAGATGGCGTCGCAGTGACGATTGCTAGGATAGGAAGAGCAGGAACCACGCCAGATGGCAGAGCTCCATGCCAGCCAGTCTGCAGCTTGAGGATAGACATGTGAGATGAAAGGAACTTCATGCTGGATCAAATTCTCAACTAATTTGAGCTGCTTAAGGAGCCTGCCCTTTGAAAAGGCATCTATTCAGTTTGTATTTCCTTTCTGTTCCACTTTGTTTTTCTTATATCTTTGCGAGTTCTTCAGACCCATCAGTTTCAATATCCCATGCCAACTTTCCTCTCAAAAAATTGCAACTCCCTACATCTAATATCTGTGATAAATAGTAGGCGGGCTTTGATGGAGTTTGCTATTACACCCACCCCACTGTTTCATGTAATTCAGAAGGCAGCTGGGGAAACTTTGTCCAACCTCTCATTTCTAAACAGGAACTACTAACGACAGAAGTTGAATGAGCTAGCTCTAGATGTCAGTCAAATGTTCCTTCCATGTCTTCAAGAAAATGCAGCCTCAAGACTCAGAAGAAACAAGAAGGAAAAGACTCTTGAGAGAATTTCCCTTGAAGATCAGTACTGAGTTTTACTCAGTAGTTTCCAGCATGTTCCAGACATCTACACAAGAAAATTTTTTTTGGCAGAGTCCCCTCATATAGAAGAGATAAAGCTATAGAGGTCCAAGTGACCCTTGGGGTGAATTTCACTGAGCTTGTCTGTCCTACTCCCTACCACTCCCTTCTCCCTCTTTTCTTTCCTTTGCAGTTATTTCTAAAACAGATCTGTAGAATCTCAGGATTATATAATACATGATTTGAAAAATACCAACTAGTGGCTAAAACATATATAGGCTTCAGAGTTAAGAAATCCTACTTCCAAATCCCACTTCTCCCCTTTATCTCCTAGGCGTGTTTCAGCATATTAACCTAAGCTTCCAGCCCTCACCTATGAAATGCAGATAATAACAGCAACCTCAAAGGCGATTTTGGAGATTACATAAGATATTACATATAAAATACTTAGCTTTGTCCTATAATAATTCAATAAATGTCAGATATTATTATTATTAAAATGGCATATTCTATGAGAATCAAATTAGAATCTTTCAATAGTGGAAACAAGGTTTTTTAACGCTTGCCTTCAATTTCTTCTAGTGTATTATTTCCCAAATTGTGTTCAGCAGAGATATTTCATGAATAAAAGCCTGTGGTTAAATCTATTAGGAAAGTATGGGTCCGCTAATGCCTCCTAGGCGTTCTCAGTGCATACCAAAGACCAGCAAGTCACATGATGAAGATTCACTTTCAAAAGGTCACTCTTGCAGGACTTGGGGAGAATGGGGGGGAGAGGTGGAAGTGGTGGCAGCGATTCTACTTAGGAAGACACTGCAAAATCCAGGGGAGAGTAAAAATAAGTGATCAGAGGCTGAGAAGAGGGGAGACAGGAAGGAGATCAAAGTGTCACTGATGAAATCCAAGTCTGGCCTTAGTGGATAACGGGGTTGGTGGTAATGCACTAGTGGACATGGCGTACAGAGCCGGGAGTAAGGCTGGACTGGGGAAAATGAACTTCACTCTGCACCAGTGACTCTGAAGATACACAGCTTCCCATTTTCCATTGCAAGGGGAAGAAACACTGTTAGACTCAACCCACCCCAGAATCTCAGCGAAGATGTGTGACCTCGGAAAAGAAAGAACCTTAGGCCCCCCTACCCAGACGGGCCGCCACAGCCAAATGCACCTGTAAGGAGCTGATAAGGACCACCAGCTCCAAATGGAGTTACCCCCCACCCTTAAAATTCTTTCACCCCGCATAAAAACCCACCTCCCTATTTGCGGGCTCCACTTCACAGACCCCCGCCTGGGATCGCAAACCCTGCCCGGGAGTTGCTAATAAAGGCCTCTTTATCTTACATTCCTCTCTGCCTTTTTCTACCGCTTGACCTTACATACCCCATTCAAACTAAGGAGAGAAAAAAGAGGCTGTGATCATGTCACAGGGGGAGGGGGGGGTGTCTGGAGCTTGTCCTGGAGCAATGGCCTTTGTCCACCCCAAGCTGGTGTCATTTTCTCTCATCTTGGCAAGTGCTCTGTACCTATCTGGTTAAATGGGGATCTTTCTGGTTCCAGAGACCCCTCGAAGGCATGACTGCACCACCCATGGCCTTGCCCTAGGAAACCCACCCGGTAACCCTCACTCGGGTCCTCTGCCCTCTGACACAGAGTCGCTCCCCTGGACAAACTCAGCAGCTGGACTCTCCGCTAAGTCTGGCACTGTCTAGGCCACGGGGACTCGCAGAAGGCTTAGAAAAACTAAAACCTCAACGCTTTGCAGCTTGGCCACGCAGCAACACCCAGGTTTGGTGCCATCCTTTGTTGGCACAGACGTTTAAGAGATGGCTGCCACCCAGAGCTGCAAATGAGGCTCAAGAGTGAGAGAACCCCACTCTCCTCTATGTTCCTCTTGCTTCCTAAAGTGCCATCCTTTTCTGGCCAGAGCTTGGAGAGGAGAAAAATAGGGACACACGTCTTTGGTGCCTCTTTCCTCCATCTTCCCAATGGCCCTGGATGGGAAGGGGTGAAGGCTTCTCTAGAAGAATGCACTCACATTTTTGGTATGCATCAGAATCACCCAGGAGATCAGCTAAAAAGGAGATTTCTGAGTCCTAGTCCTCAAGCTTCTGCTCGGTAAGTCTCAAGCTGGAGCAGGGAATCTGTTTCTAAGAAATTTCCAAAATGCTGATACTGATGGCTGGGGTGCCACATTTTGGGGGCTAATGCTCTCAGTCACTGTTCCCCTCCAACCTTACAGCTAAAGCTACTTGCAATGTGATTACTTCCTGTGTTTTGAAAGAAACCTGTGATCTGAATCTTCTCTTAAGAAAGGGTACCTTTTCTACAGGTGAGGAAAATTCTATGATACGAAGTCTAGAGACTTAGTCCTTGGCTTGTTAGACAGGACCGGGTTAATGAAATCCTTTATAACCCATATGCCAGGTTTTCAACCTCAGGTCTCATGGCCTTCTATCCTGCAAGCCAGAAGCTGAAGATTTCCTGCTATATTCTCTTTGCCTTCCTTCTGTAGCATTCCTAACATTCCCATAGGCAGATGGGTGTCCTTAGCTGACTGAGGAGAAAGTCCTAAACTCAGAAAGGAAAAAAAAAAAAATCACATTAAAAAATATTTTCAGAAATACACCCCATTAGATGAATATTTTGCAGGAATCATAAGGAGACGTTTTTCTCTTCAAACAAATGATTTTTCTTCCTCCAATTACAGTTGTGTAATCACAGTGCCACCTCTCTCCATCTGATATAAGAAGCTCAGTACTTAATCTGAGGTTCCTTTTCAATTGTTCCTTTTACATATTTTCCAGCGAACCTTGCCTCTCTAATTGTTTTCATTCTTGTTTTTCCCCACTTCTATTCCTTATATCTCCTTTGAGCCTTCTGCTTCCCCCTTCCTCTTAACCTCAGAAATCTCACTTTGTTCACTAGTGCCCACTAACTTTTCTAAGTATTTTGCTTTGTCAAATTGTCCACTACAGAAATATTCAATATCTGCCTTTGTCATTCTGGCTTGCCTGATTACACATAATTCCACTGAACTCCTTCCATCTTGCTGTCAATCACGTCTTTCTTACAGCTGAGTAATATCCCACAGTGCCACTCTCCCACATCATTTTAGCCCAGTCCTCTCTCACTGAGCACCTAGGTTGCTTCCTTGTCCTAGCTATTGTAGATAGTGCTGCAATAAGCATTGTAAAGCAATTCATGTTTTAGTTGATGGGTTCATGCTCTTCAGAGAGATGCCCAAGAGTGGGACTGCTGAGTCATATGGTGATACTCAGCTTTTGAACACAAATTCAGGTCGTGTTCCAAAATGGCTGCCCCAGGTTACAGCCCCACCAACAGTGGAACAGGATTCCTCTTTCTCTACATCCTCACCAGCATTTTTTGTTGAGGGGATAACAATTTTCCCTCATAACAACCTGCCTTTTCATTCTTGGATTCTTATTAAAAGTTTAGGAAAATATTAAAAAAAACAATACTGTGCAATTCTTGTGTCTTTTGGCAAAGGTTCACAGGCATAAACAACACTAAGGTTCTTTTGAAAAGGTCACCCTTTCTCAGTTGTCCCGATGGACTGCTGGAAAGGTAAGGCTCTCTGTCCACACTTGGTTTTCTGATAAGAAGAGCAGAATTTAGGGAGTGTTGGTGGTAGTTAAAGGAGCAGCCCTGCAGCTCAAGGGAAGATACAAAACCAGAATAAGACTTTGGACTCTAATGGGGCAACCAGCGCACCTGCGGCTGACACACACCAAGAGGAGAAGAGGCAGAGGGGGCATTCATGGCAGGGATTGCTTAAGGGCTTGCTCCCCAGTTACGCCCATTTCCAACACCACAGAAAATTCTTCCTGCAGAAGGTGACCCCGTCTCCAGATGTACCCTTATAATGCCAGTTGCCCTGGTAGATGTGCACCATCCAGAATGAAAACACTTTGATAGGACAAAGGGGTAAGGCAAGCACAGCTCCTGATTGCTGCCTAGAAAGGATGAACATGGGCTGAGGTTCCCGAGAAGCCAAAGGCAGCATGAGGCCACACAAGGACAAGGTAGAGCTGAATCTAAAACTACAGGAAGCTTAGTCACTGGTGACCTGCAACAGCTTTGAAAACATCTCTGTGACCATCAGGTCAGAGTTCTGGCCCTACACGGTGAAGCAGAGTCACCTCTTGGGCTCATGACCTTGCACTTGTGCAGTGCACAGCCTGGGCCGCCATATGTGGCAGTCTGAATCCTTTGGTGGCCAAAATAATCACCAGTAGATGAGACAGAGTGCTCCGAGGCCCCAATGTCTCTCATTCTGCACTGAATAAAGTCTCCCTGGGAAAATATTGACTCTCAAGACTTGCCAATTTGGACAAAAATTGTCACAAAGGCCTTAATTTATGAGGTTAATTGCCAGAATTGCACTTAGCCTTCAGGCTAAACAAGAAGAAAAATATCCAGCTTTCAATTGCTACTCTTGCTCACCTGAAGATTTAAAAGGGAATCAAAAGATGAGCCAGAGACCAGCAGGCGAAAGACAAAAACAAAAACAGGTTTTTCCAAGGAATCCTAGAAAGGGCCCGGTAGGAAAGGACGCCAATCGGAGGTGGCTGTGAACCACGCCAACGGCCCCTCCTGAAGGTGCCTCTTTCCAAATGGATTCTTGGCTTCCTGCCCCACCCCCCAACCCCCCACCCCCTCCCAGGAGGCCACTGTGGCCTCACCTAGGAGCTGGAATCCAGCTGCTAGAATCTGTCAACCGGCTACTCACAGTCCACAGAAGACCAGCTTTGATCTATTCTATTTAAAAACAAGGTCAGCAGAATTGTCACCAAAAGCTCGTAGAAATACACCTGTGACAGCAAGGGAGTTTTCCCAACTGTGCTATAAACTAGTGTGAATTAGCCAGGTGACCTCAGGGTAAGTCACTTCTCTCTGGGCCTGTTTCTTCACCTGGAGATTGGGTGCCTAGATTTCTTTCACCTCTGACATTGCTTCTATATATGAATTTCCACAGTTCCGTGCAGAGGGACAATTTGTCAGAGGAACAGTGAGGCCCAAACTCCAAGTCAGTGAATGATGTTCTAAATGAACTCCATTCCCATCTTTATGCTGACAAGATTACAACTCCCAGCATTCCACAAACCTGACTTCATCAACAGGGGGCCTCTGGGAACAAGGGTGGCGTTAATATATGCCTCTAAACTGAACACATGTGTTTTCACTTTCTTGCTTTTCAAGCTTTGACTTGCACCCTGATATCTCAGCTCAGACTGTGCTGCTGGTAGGATGTGTCAGACAATTTCTCTCTCTCTCTCTCTCTCTTTCTCTCTCTCTCTCTCTCTCTCTCTCTCTCTCTCTCTCTCTCTTTGTTTTCCCTCTTTACATTTCCCTTGTGAAGAATAAACCTGATATTATTTTTATTTCTCTCTCTCTGCATGTCTGCTTGTGGTTCTTATCCTGAGCTCTTAAGCACACAGGTAAGGACTCTGAGTCCAGTCTCACCCCCATGTCCCCCAGAGTTGCCCTGTAACATATTGAGGCAGCCTAAGTTCCATCTGGTGCCAAAATTCCATCTTACTGAAATTTTAACTTAAAAAAAAAAAAAAACCTGTTTACTGGCAAGCAAGAACAGGTTTCCAGTTAGACACAACCTTCTCCCGAAACTGTGGAAAGAAAAAACAACTTTCTCTCTCTCCATAGTAACCAAGGCCAGATAGAGCAAAGCCAATGAGCTCTAAGGAATATAATCTAGAACCAATTCTAGTTCTTAGTCAGCAGCATCTACCATCCTACCCTTCTTTCCCCTTCGTTGTCCTTTAAGAACACCTTAAATAAAGATCCCTGTGGGGGACACAATTTAGTCTGATGCCTGCATCTGCATTCTTCTAATATGCATATCTAAAACCCCAAATAAATGCCTTTATTTTATCTTAGCCTTGTGGTGTTTTTCTGTATCAACAGTTCTCTTGGCACTTTTCACAAACTAATCTATACAAATTCTATCACTGTTCTTATTTGAAGAAGAAAGTCAGATAGCTACTTCTTACAATGTCTCCCTGGGAATTTTTCCTAAAGACCATCTTCAATGTTCTTTGCTAAGCATCAGGCACCAAACTCTGCAAAGATGCAAACAAATCTACTGTAAATCGATTTGTGAGACTCTTTTGAGTTGGAACAATTTCCTTTGCTTCTTGTAGGGGAGCAAAAGTCTGCCACCCAAAAATATGTCATTGGCAACAGATTTATTAGATGGGAGGATCCCTGAAGGCCTGAAGGAGGTTGCTTCTGATGCTTCTATCTAAACTTATCTTCTCCAGGAAGACCTAATCCCCTTAACTCTTCCTAGGACAAAGCAGAATTACCTTTATTTTCCACAGTGATGCCTGCACTGAACTTCCCTTTCTTCCCTCAACCTCCCTTATCTAAGCTAAGCTATTTAAGATGGCATCTAACGCCACCTGGGTAAGTTGTCCAGTCATGCAGGGTCTCTCAGCCAGTATATGTGCTGTTACGAAACTCTCTATGGCTTTTCCTCTTAGCAACCATCTGATGCTTGTTTGAGTATTTGCCAACCTAGAAAAACCCAGAGGGGCACGGGATGATTTCTTTGCTCGCAGACACTTGCATGGTGAACAAACCCACTATGAGGTTCTCCAAAGGAAAGCCAAGCAAATCGGGTGCTTTTCACCTCACCTCTGCTTCCCTGGCATTATGGCAACCTCCCTTGATGTCCATGCAGGGGCTACAAGCCTCTGGGGGTCCTGGCAACCGGGGGGCAGGTACACGCAGCCTACCACATAACTGAAAATGCATTTCCAGGTTCTCAGAAGAAATGACAGACACTGGGAAGCTCTTTTTGGTGTCTCGGGTCCTACCTTTACTTAAATTGTCCGTTCAGTCTGGGATGAACTGGAGCTGCTGCAGGGAGATTTCTGCTCTTTTCACTTTCCCCTTCAGTATTGTTTTCCTAGGAGCTGCTGAGGCTGTTCATGGGATTCCCATCTCCACCACACCAGCCCTTACTATGACAGGGTCACCCGCAAACTATTAATTAATAATAATAATAACAATAACAATAAAGGCAGTAACAGTATATGTACTACTCCCTAGTGATCGATTCCTGTTTCGGATGTGCGCCCAGCACATTCTCAGATCTTTGGTGGAGGAGGTCACTGAGAGAATGAGACTGCGGCTGATCTGAGAGCTGGACCCTGGCCACCTGGGGCTCCTTAGCCCCTTCCCTGTCCTTGGAATGTTCACGTGCCCACTGTTTCCATGGTGGGCGCTGTTTTCAAAGACAGCCTTGAGGGCCTTGAGGGGCCTCCCTGGTGGCCTAAGGATTAAATCTCAGGGCTATCAACCGTGAGGGCCCACTGCAAGTCAGCATGAGCTCAATCCCCAACCAGGGAGCTGACCCACATGGCACAGCTGACCTCACCTGTCTCGCCCTCTGTTCCCCTCAGCAGTGTATTTTCGTCGATCTGCCTGTTCTGCCCCCCACCCTGTCTTTGGTGAATCTTCTCAACCCCTTCCCCCATACCTCTGGCCTGTACCCCAGTTATTCTATGCATAAATAATAAAATAAAAATCTTTTAAAAAAATAGCCTTGAGAGAACAGTGTGTCTTTGAGTACATCTAGATTGAATATGTGACTGGACCTATTAGTTGGCAGACTGGGGGTACCCCGGGACCCCCAAACCTGCATGTTCTGAAGGGATTCTGCCATCTACTTCATAGAGACAAATCATAATTAGTGTGAAAGATCTTTAATAGAATACGTGTGCATAGAGAGGGAATGAGAAAGGATATAATTTCCCAATAATACACCCAAAGTTTCCCATCCCCTCATGGATAAATGTCCAGCCAAGCAGGGTTAGCCCAAAGTGGGGCCACGGAGGCCCCATTTGCCACATGTCTAAGGCACCTTCTCACTGAGAACCAAAGAAAGTGAGAAAATGGGACCAGGCAAGTCTGGCACAAAAGGAACAAAATTAAAGTACAAATCAAGATAGAGGCTGCCATTGTCAGTCCATACACCACGCCCCCAGCCCTGGGTCCCTCACTCACATGTCTCCTCCATGTTCCCCAAGTCTCTGGTGCAAGCCCAAAGCTAAAAAGTGCACCCTCCTTCACACGTCTCTCCTCCTGTGTCTCCAGGTGTTCTAGACCTTCACCTGGCTGCTCAGTGTTGCCTTCATTAGTTGGGGCAGGGAACCTGGAATCTCCCTTTTTTATGGACTCCTCTGTTACAAACCCTGTTCAGGTCTCTATACATTTAAGACTCTCGCATCTAAGACAGTTCTTGTTTATTATAAGTGCCACCTGCCAATCTGCAGTGTTCTGCCTCTTTCTCTGGTCTCTCCTGGCACTGGGTCTGAGGCCCTGTGTCAATTACCCACTATTTACAGAGTCACTGTACAGATGTTTTTGATAATCTGCTACATACCAGTTATGAAAGAGAGAGAATAAAATCAATTAATAAATATGTTGCCATTTTGCAGGTGGGAATACAGAAACTGTGAGGTTAAATCCCTCACCCACTTTCCATATCTAGCAAATGACAGAAGTAGCTTTTGATTCTGGATCTTCCTCTTTCTGAGACTGGGCCGTCCCTTGGTTAGGCCAATACCCTCCTTCCCTTGACCCCAATATCATTTTCCAAACAACCAATTCTCTAATACTCTGCCTGGGTGTCCGACATGCCAATCCAATTCTTACACTCACTACTGGAGTTAGCACAGACCACACAAGTTAAAAACTCACTCCCACAAGGTGACAACTATAAATGGGGTCCCCAGGACACCTGCACTTTTGCCCAGCTGATGATAAATTTAATAGTTCCCCGGCCGCATCCTCGGGTTCAACAATTCGCTCAAACTACTCACTCACAAACTCAGGAAAGCACTATACTTACAAATGCAATGTTATTACACAGGATACTCTTCAGTAATAAGCCAGAAGGAAAAAGAAAAATATTGAATGCTATCACTTACAGGAGGAATATAGGAGAGCCAAATGAGAAATCAGAAGAAGAAAATAGCACATAAATCAAAAACAAAACCAAAACTAGCAGGCAACCACAAATAAGAGACATTCTCAGGGGAGGGGAGGAAGAGGGACTAAAATAGGGGAGAAAAGAGCACAAGGGACTATGGTGATGGTTCACAGGTGAATTGGTGGTGGGAAATTTATGGGGATACATAATAATGTAAAGGATATAAATCAAATAAAATTATATTAAAGGAAAAAACAATAAAAAATAATAATAAAGGATACTCTTCAGAGCTAGGCAAACAGAAGAGATACTTATGGCAAGAATGGGAGAAAGAGGGTGCAGAGTTTCCATGATCTCTCTGGGTGCACCACCCTTCCT
Source organism: Scalopus aquaticus (assembly GCA_004024925.1). Taxonomy (NCBI): domain Eukaryota; kingdom Metazoa; phylum Chordata; class Mammalia; order Eulipotyphla; family Talpidae; genus Scalopus; species Scalopus aquaticus. The sequence goes on along the minus strand of PVIJ01002887.1, from coordinate 50,132 downwards.
GAGTGTCAACATGATCATAAACTTGCAGGCCACCCAAACCTTGCCATTCAAGAGTTTTATCATGATGCAAGTATGACCATCGGGCATAGTGACCAAGCTCAATCTCCAGCTCTCCAGCCCTCCCCAGAGCTGGGGGGGCTGGTCTGAACGTTCCAGCACTAATTACAGTGCCTTGCCAGCCTCTGCCTCTTCCTTGAAACTGAGGCACCTCGCTGAGTCAACTCATGGGCATCATTCCAAGGTATAGAAGAAAGGGGTTCTCAATGAAAAACAAAGCCCTCAAACACTCAGGAAATTCCAAGGTTTTTCAGAAGCGCTATCTCTGGCAGGCTAACAATCCACCTATCTACCTACCTACTACCTACCAATATCCCTATATCTGTATCTTTTTATCTGTGGATTTATCTAGAGTTAGTTGCACCTGCCAATCTGGAGTGTTCTATCAAGAGTTTTCTAGATAAGCAGATAAAGAAACTTCTTTATATAAATATAGGTGCAACTGGATCTACAGGTATGGGGAAATACAGAGATAGAGCCTTTGCCTTCTGTTCCAGGGGGCAAATACCTACATTCATAGAAAAGATTTTAAAAGATACACAGAAATGTACACCCATGCATATGTTTTAATTATACCCCAGCCCCCCTCCAAGAACCCTGGGCAGGGATGGAAAGGTGCCACCTACCTCGAGACTGGCCTGAAGGGAGCCACCTGCTTGGAGCTCATTGAACACTTCACCCACCTCACCAGGACATGCACGGCAGCCTGTCTGCTTACCTGGAAAGGTAACCCCCTCCTGTGAGGCTCTGCCCACTGGACTTGTCTCATCCCAGAACCCCCAGCTAGCTGTGCCTCCACCACCTCTTCTTCTCAAGCCTGCCTTGCTCAGGGGTCTGGTGTCCTTGAGAACTGCCCCCACCCCAGGGCGGGGCAAACTGTGCCCTGTTCTACCAGATACCAGATGTACCCAAAAGGCATTTGACTCTGCCAGTCACAGACACAGCAGGCCTCGGGCTTTGACACTGAAGAAGTTAGGAGAAGAATTGGGTCAGTATGAGTCACAGCAAAAAAAAAAAAAAAAAAAAAACCCTACAGAGTATTAGATTTAGAGAATATTACTCTCCAGTATTATTAGAACATCTCTCTGACCAGGCTGGCTAGGCCTGCATCAACGTTTCCATTATAAATCCTATTTTCAAGGGTTTATGACTTGCTGTAAAAATTCAATCCAGGCTGAAAAGCAACACAGCGCATTGGCAGTCCAAGAAGCAGTCTGATTCAAAGAAAGGATAAAAAGTTGAGAAGAAACAAATATAAAAGAGAAAAGGGAAACAAGTTGTTTAAGAAGAGGATAGTTAGAGCTCTGCCCTGTTTTCCTGTCCCTGTGTGAAGTGAAGGTGATTTTGTTTTTAAATTTGAGTTTTCACAGGTTATTAACTCCCATGTACACAGAGGCCTCGGGAGACACTAAAGCCAAATGTGTTTAGCTTCGTGATGTGTTTTCTGACTGGAAATGCCTTGGCAGCCGCCAAGTGTTCAAGCTTCCTCCACAGGGGTCCTTGGGGAGCAGTCTCCCTCATGGCTGCACTCATGAACCCTCTACAGGGACACACATGGAATCTTCGCTGGTTTCGCAGAAGGGAGGGAAGGTGCAGAAGGTGCACTGAGCTTAACTCTGATGAGGTGAAGGCAAATAATGATGTAATTACTCATTTCCTGAAAATAACACAACCATCGAGGCCTTTCTCGGCCGCTCCTCCCAAGAGCTGTATTTTGATGAGCGCCCAAGACCTCTATATGTTTGTGACTATTTATCCAATTAAAATTTCAACATAAATGACCTAAGAGACACTGGGCACTCTCATCGGCATTGCCACCAGCCGGCACTTCCCAAGGAGAGAACACTTCTGGTAGTGCAGGAATACCACGCCCAAACCTTGGAAGTGCATTCTGGGAAGGCCCAAAGATTCACCTAAGTTCACCTTGCCTAGTTTGAAGATGGGTCTGTGCCTCCAATTTTCAATAAAGATATCTTCAGGCAGCTCAGGGGAGCTCTGTCTTGGGTCTAGACTTTCTCCATCGAAGCCAAACCAAGAAGGGCACTCTAGGGGAGAGGGGGGGAGAGGGTACTTATCTTGGCTGGGATTACACAGCCAGCCATTATACTGCTGCCTGGTCCCTGGATTACTTGGGAGAGCACTAAAGCAGGGCAGATGGAAACATGGGGGGCACATTACTGTCTGTCCAACCCTTGTTGCCCATGCAAAGTGGGATTTTGCTTCCAGGGAGGTGAGTTATTTGATCTCAAGAAGGCCTGAGTAGAAGGAATGAGGATAGAATTTACCTTCTATTAAGTATCATTCTGTGCTAGACAGTATGCCGTTGTTTTTCTAAATTCATATAAACCTTATAAAAACCCTGTGATATTGAGATACATTATCCATATCCCTAAAATGAAGAAATTCACATTAATTAACTCACACAAAATTAAACTACAAGCAAAGTGGCAGAGGCAAGATTGAATCCACACCTTCCTGACTTCAAGGCCCTTGATCTTACACATCAACTCCAAGCAATACTTCAATGGATAAATTTCAGATTGGAAATGAATTTGAGATGGTCTGAAAGTTTCCAGCATGATGTTATCTGGGGTAGGACCAGGGAGAGGGCTGGTAATCATCTTCACAAAGGAAGGCAGACTTTAATTATGCTAATTCCTCAAAGCTAGAAAAGTAAGCTTAAATTCAGAAAATAAAAAGCTTCTGGGATTATGAAAAAAATTCAAAATAAAAAGCATCCAACTATCTTGCTCATTTTATATATGAACAATCTTACTGTGAACTCTGAAAGATAAGAGCTTCCCACTTTTAAAGGCAGTGTTGGTAATTAGGTTACTGCCTCTCAGCTCCCAACCCACACTACTATAATGGGCCCTGCGATCTTGCTGGAGCTGGACCCTGCAAACTCCAGTTCTGCTCTAGCAGCCTGTGCTCTACTGGGCTTTGCCTACAGGGGGCGCTAGAGCGAGATGGGAATGCTGCAGAAGGGGGATAATTCCGCCTCCTACCTGCCCGAACGAACCTACAAAAGTAGGTTCCAGTTTTAAGGTCCTCACTCTCCCAGAACCAGCCTCACTGAACCGTCTCACAAACACCAGCTCCTGCTAGCTGTCCAGGGCCTCTGCTAGCATCTGTAGTCTAACCACTCCTGCCTCGCCTCTGCTGTACACACCAACAGGTTCTCTGTTACATTTAATAACTATTTAAATATCTGTTTAACAAATTCCTTTCAATAACTTCTCTATTAAAATAATCAGAGTGTGTCACTTTGCTGCATTGGCCCTGACTGGTACAAAGTCCTCTAAAGGAAGATTCTTCAACCTCTTCCTGAAGTTTAATTCTGCCTTAAAATTCTTTTTTTATACTGGGGAGATTTCTTGGTTTTAAATCTGTAAGTCTTGCATTTCAGGAAACCTAAGATGACTGATTAGCCTACCCTAGTGAAAGCCTGCAAGGGAATGCAACCCTGACAAAAGCAAGCACGTGAAAAGGTGCTCAGCATCACTAGTCATTAGGGAGATGCAAATCCAAACCACAATGAGATGCCGCTTCACACCCACTAGGAGGACTATCGTTAAAAAAATAGTAAGTGTTGGTGAAGATGTGGGGAAATGTGTATTCTGCTAGTAAGAATGTACGATGAATGGTTCAGTCACTGTTTGACTGAAAGCAGTTTGTCAGGTTCTCAAAAAGCTAAACATAGACTTGCCATAAGATCCTGGAATTCCATTCCTAGGTATATACCCAAAAGAATGAAGAACAGGGACATGCACACAAGTTCAAAACAGCATTATTAGTAATAGCCAGGAGGTGGAAACAGCCTAAATGTTCATCCTTGGATAAAAAGATAACAAATTGCAGTTTGTTAATACAATGAAATATTACTCGGCCATAAAAAAGAATGAAGTATGGTACATACTATAATCTGGATGAACCTCCATACATCATGTGAAGAAAAAGAAGCCAAATATAAAATATCACATGTCATATGATTCTATTTATGTGAAATATCCAAAATAGATACATCCATAGAGATGGAAGGTTGCCAGGAATACTGGAGAATATAGAGTAATTGCTCAATGGATAAGGCCTTTTACTTTGAAGTGAGGAAAATGTTTTGGAATTAGACAGATATGGTGTTCAGACAACATTGCGAATGTACTAAATTTTACTTAAAACCTCTTAGTTTATGTCATGTGAACTTCAAGTCAATAAATTATTTTGAAAGGAGGGAGGGAGGGAGAGGGAGGGCAGAGAAGGAGGGAGGCCCTAAGAAGAAGAAACTGGTCCTAATAATAGGACTGAAAACTTGGATCAAGCATTTCCTGAAGTGGATAATCCATGATCTTGTCAGTTAAAACCCAAATAATTGTATTTTTCACTTGGCTAAGTGGGTTAATTCACTTAAGAGGTGGCTTTCTCTCCTTTTCCACTAAGAATGCCAAGTAATACTTCCTTCCACTAATGCTAATTAATTTTTAACCCAGGACCCACTAACATTTCCTTTGCTTTCCCTCTATAGCAGAAAACTCTCCAGAGCCTGGAGCCGTCTCCTCTCTGGGCTGAATCATCCCCATTGTTTCAACCTTTTGAAGCACCGCTTGAAAAGTCCTATTTTACTGCTCTCTGAACCAGAACAGCACATAATATTTTAGAAAATTCCTTGGCAGAAGTCAAAAACACAAAACACAGAACTCTCTCCCTCTATCATCAAAAGAAATGGCTGCTTTGTCTCACCAAAGAAATTTTGCCAACTCATCCAGTGATGAGTGAAAGCTACACAAGTGTTCTGAAAATGAATCCTCTTGCACTTCAGACCTCCTTCCTGCTCTCTCATAATCACCTGGACATTGCTTATGTATTATTAGTGAAGAGCTAATCACATTTTGATGTCATAGGCTTGGCTTTAACTGTTGGTTTATAATTGAATGACTCTAAGTGGAGGGAACTAATTGCCTCCATGAAAATTTGATGTGATTCTGTCAGGTATCCATCTGGATCTCCGAATATTCCTACATTCATAAGTCCATCACTTTGCTAATTGTCTACAAGAGGTTGGATTTTATTACCTTGCCTTGCCCTGGACAGCTAGCTTAACAGGGATGCTGGCAAAGGACTTGGGGCAACTAAAACGCCACCAAATGGGTGGCATCGTCAGATTGCTGCCCCTAGAGAAACCCTGGAAAGTGCTGAGGATGGCGAGGAGCAACACCACACCTGTTACAGGGCAAGGGAAGGGGCACCTTGGGACCCCCAAACCTGCCTGGTCTAAGTGAGTTCTGCCATCCACTGCATCAAGACAAAACACACTCTACTGCATAAGACCTTCGATAGAAAATTAATACAATTCATGTGCAATAAAAAAAAACACACACAAGAAAAAGAGAATGAATACAGTTTCCAAATCAAGCCCCCAAAGTGACCCATCCCCTCATGGGAAAATGTCAGCCAAACAGGGTTGGCCCAAAGCAGGACCACTGAGGCCAGAGAGTCTAAGGCACCCCCTGGTGGGGAACCACAGGGAAGGGGCAGAAGGGGCCAGGCAAGTGTGCAAGGAAAGGAGCAAAATCAAAATCAAGATAAAGGCTGCCACTGTCAGCCTCCCCACAGGTCTCTCACCCACGTCTCTCTTTCAAGTGTCTCCTTCCATGTTCCCCAAGTCCCTGGTACAAGTCCAAGGCCAAGAAGCAAGTGCAGCTTCTTTACACGTCTCTCTGCTCCAGGTGCCTCCTGCAGGTCTCCTTGATCTCCTTTCCATCCTGTCTTTTCCAGCTTCCCCTCCCTGCTCACCTCTACCCTTCCTTGGGTGCCGCAGGGAACCTGGAACCTTCCCTTTCGCTGGGATTACCTTGTTACAGTGAGAATGGTAACAGCATCGTCCTACAGAACGATCTTCAATATCTTTTATAAGGTTTGTAGTTTTACCTCTAATAAGAAATGTGAACTTCAAGCTCAAGGGAAAGAAAGATTGGAAGGACTGAGGAGTTGAACAGGAAACTCAAGTCTGTCTCCTTTGTCTCTACTTCCCTCTGAGCCTCCAACACAGAGAAGTGAGATTAGAGGAAATGGCACAGATCTTTCCTGTACCCTTGGGGCACAGAGGAAAGAAATAGGACAAAGTTGGCATGAGGCTCTACCCCCTGTTCTGTGGGACACCCCACTCCCTGTCTCTCCCTGGCCGCCTTGTCCTGGCTCTCAGATCCTGGTTTCTACACCTCGCAAGTGACCAAGGCTGCAGGCAGCTAAAATTTTCCTGTACAAATGTAGCTCCTTCCTGCATTTTTATAACTTAAACCCTACAGTCTCTTTGAATTTGACCTTTCCACTTCAGAAGGATTTTATTAATTTGCAACACAGCAATGGTCCGCAAGCCTACAATGCAATTAAGAGCATCAACTGTGTAATTTCAGATCAGCTCTTTAGTGCTCCCGAAACTTCAATATTGAAATGAGGGATCATTTAACTTGAAGGAAACAAAGCCTCCCGCAGCCACCATGTCAACAAATTTTGAGTAATGGCCTGAGTTCCCTAGAGAACTAAAACCCAATGTGTGATTTTTTTTTTAAAGCAGTCACTGACAGTCATGAAATTGTTGAATTACTTTAAACCATCAAATGAAGAGAGTCGACTACTGAATCAGAAGGGAGAGAGAAAGCAAATGGGGTTTAAAAGTAATGCATTATGTAGATTCATTTCAGAAAAGAATAGCAGAAGCTGTTACTGTGACATGTGCCCCAAACCAAAGTCTCTGCCATTGAATAAAGTAATTATCATTCATTAATCTTTGGAGTATGAGAATCTGCCTGCGATCAGCCACCCCAGTATTTGCGGCCATGATTATCAGGGCAGATTCGTCATCTCCAACAAGCAGATTGTGTTCCTGTGTAATGAGTCTCTTTTCTTAGCGATCAAATGCATTGTGGGGACTTCAAAAACACAACGCTTCGATGCCATTTGTTTTTTTCTAGGTCTCTTCAGTGTGACTGAACTATACCAAAAGTAAAATGAAAAGCACTTTTCCCACCTCATCCCCTTCGCCTCTCCTCAACATCTTAACCATGAATTTATTTCAAGCAATGCCCATAACAATGTTCGAGATCTGAGAGTTTATTTTTTCGTCTTCATCTTCCTGGATATGATTCATATAATTCATGTCCTTCCGCTCCACAGCACAGCGAGGAAGCCAATACAATGGGCGGGTCACAGAAACAACCGGGACTCATTACTAAAAGCCCCTGGGTTTGAATCTTTGTTCCATCAGCTAGTACAGGAAATTGTTTCATCTCTCAGCTTCTCACCTGCAAAATGGGGGAGGGTGTCAAAGGACATAATCGTGGGTGCTCAACAATGGGAGCCCCACCCCTTCACCCCAGTTCTCGCCACTGCCCTGTCTCCTGGAGGGACACTAGGACTATTGGGGGAGAAAGGATGGTCTGAAGAAACTCCAAATAGGTTTTTACAAACCCCACCCCCACCTCAGGAGAGAGAGATCCAAGACACCTAGGACTACGAATCGCATAATGCCATCATCACTGAAGGTACGGTGCTGAGAACTGAAGGTGGAGTTAAGCAGCGATGTTTGGTATTTAACCAGACATGTGCTCTTTGGGAGCTCTCTTTTGGGGGGTTTGCCGGACTTTGGTGCATCTTGGGATTCTAGCTCAGCAGAACTGGTAGGACACATTCACTGATTAACTCTTTTTTTTTCCTTGAGTTGTCTTTTATTTCCCCTCCTTTTGTAAATAAACCTTTTATTAATTTTATTGCGTGTGCCTGCAATTGAGTCTTATTATAAGTCCCATTTAAGTGCATGGGTGAGGACCCACAGTCGGCACCCCATTTTATATCGGGGCTGACCTGTAACAGGATCAGTCAGCTAAGGCTGCACTTGTCTCCACCAGACACCAGCAAAGGGCATGGATTCTTGAGTCTTTAGCAGGCATCTGATTCATTTGAACTCTTAGAGCATTCACATTCTGCACATTGCTTTGTATCAAGGGCTAATAGGTTTGTATACACATCTGATTTGTCTAGTGGGACTAAAGTTTCCAGCCAGCATGGACTGGGTCATGCACTGTTTACTTTAAAAAAAAAAATTACCATCAGCAAATTCAGCCATAAATATATTTTACATATCAAGTGTTCCCTCAAATTGTGAATTCATTGCATTATTTGGGGCACTGGTCCTACTGCTTTATTAGAGACCAAGTAACAGTAGCTTAAATGAGAGAGACATTTAATTCTTTCTCAGTAAAGATCTAGGTTAGCCTAATCCTATCTGGCTACCCCATCTGTCCTTAAAAGTGATAAATCCATTCTCGTGGTTGAAACAGGCTCACCACCAGTTGGGAGAGGAAAAAAGAGGAATTCAAGGAAATTCTTGCTTTCTAAAGGCAGGACCACAAACTTGCACTCTCTTGAATAAGAGTGGCCATACTTAGCTGCAAGGGAAGCTGAGAAGTAGACTACCTAGCTGACAGAGGCAGAGAGGGGGCAGTCTTGTGCCTGATGTAACGCGAGGATTCCAGGACAAAGAGAGAGACGGAAGCGGTGGCTCCTGGAGGCAATCAGCAATCTCAGCAGGGCTTGCTAGATTAGAAATCAAAGGACGTCATAAAAAATTCTAGATGACTGATTTCTTTTTAAAAAAGGGACTCAGGGATCAAATTCCAGTCTAGTAGTAGTTAAATGGAGGAGTTGCTCCTTTTAGGGAGAACGTGCAATACCTATTTTGCTGTAATTCCCATCAGGCCATTATACACACGCCATACTGAGTCTCCACTATTCATTCTCATCACTTGCCCAGTCACTGTGGGCATCTGAAGTGGAACCTAATGCCTCTGAGGAGACACCTGTGGTGCACCCACCACCTACACTTTTCCTCCATCTTCTCAGTTTATCTTCATAACAATGTTGCAAGCTAGCTTTCTTTCTGCTGTGGTATAACTGAATAAGGTTCAGAGAGACTAAGTTTAGTCTTTCTAAGTGCTAAATTAATCTAAAAAGTGGCAGATTAACAACAACAAAAATAATGTAAACTCCCACCTGTCCGAGTGTGACTCAAATGTCCACACCGCCATGTGGGTGACCATTTTCTTTGGTAAAACAACTTCCCTCTTTCCTGTCCACTGCATCTTTAATATCAACTTCTCCAACAAAAGAATAATTCTGTTAGCTAATTCAAGTCATTAGAGGAGTACAGAGTGACTGGGACCAGCCAGCAGGCGTGGGGGAATTCTCCTCCCCTTGAAAGGTGCTTTGGTTTCCACTGAGACTCCAGAAGATTCCCTGTCCTCCAGTGGCCCCAAACACTCGCACTGTACACTTTGGTGCCTCCCTCTCAGATCCCCTCCACCAACTTCCCTCTGGATCCATCAGGGCCCAGAACAAATCCTGCCTCCTCTGTCTTAGACCTTCAGCTCTCACTGTTGACTCTGGACAGCCTGTTCACAGTCATTCCTCCGACCCCCCAAACTAGACAGCGAGCGCCAACCTGGACTCAGTGCCAACCCAGAGCAAATGCCCCAGAAGGCGAAGGTAGCTGGCTAACGTTTCATTGAGTGCCCTGTATAAAAGCATATATACATATATATAAACATGTTTATTCCTGGCTTAGGGGTTTCTGTTGGTAACTTTATAGGTTGCCATTTCTCTCTTTTCTCTGTTAACTTTATGACCACTGTGGTGTGGGAAGCAGGGTAAAATGAGTAGCCAGGCATTTGCCTAAGAATCACAGGATCAAGTCATTGTCCTGGCTTTTGTTTTCATTCATTCACTTATCCATTTGTTCGTTAGTTCCATATTATTGAGCACATACTATGTGCCGAACCTTGAGATGGACAGCAGAGACACAGAGATGAACAAGATGGGGTTCAAGAAATGTGCTGAGTTTATCTAGAAAGTAACAGATGAAACAACAACAAAAATAATGTTTTTGTTAGCCTCAAGAAGGTCCCATTCTAGTGGAGAAGACACAAGAAAACCGGCAAGGAGTGCACTGTGAGAGGACCCACCCCAGAGGAGACATAGCAAACCCAAGCCAGGGGAAAGAGACTCTATTCCCTTGGGGCTCGCCTCGCTTTACCTTCGCCAGGCTCTGAGCCATCAAATGAAGCAAAGGCTCTGAGTCGTGAGCTATCATTATGGAAATGCTCAGTTTTGTTCTTCCACTGGTCTTGACAACCTTCATCAATCTTTGTAGTTCTTACCCTTGTTTGCCCAAAAAACAGGGACTCAGAGCTACAGAACAATTAGAGATAAAGTTAATTAGAATCCAGATTTCTTAACTGCTCTTTTTCAGCAATTGCTCACTGTTTAACTGGAAAGATCACTCTAAGAAGGGATAAATGGAAGTGGAAACGCATTGAAAAAAGACTGAAAACACAGATGTACAGGAAAGAACCCCGATCATTTTGGGATGTGACGTCTGGGATAACAGCCCCACACTGGGGAGGACAGCTAGGCTGCAGGGTGTCCTCACCACGGTCAGGTGGCGGCGAGAGCGCCAAGGTGCAGGGTGACACCTTGGCCTCTTTCTCCACTGAGAGAGTGTAAGCACTGGAGCGTCTTGGCAAAAACCGATTGATAGTTCACATTTCCTTTGTACTTAGTAAATGCTGCGCAGTGTTCTAAATGCTCTCTACATATTTCTTTATGTATTTTCTCATGTCTTCCTCACAGCAACCTTACAAAGTATGTCCTACTGTTAAAGCTCATTTTACAGAGGCAGTAGCGGAAGGCATCTTGATAAGTGAAAAAACTCTGCAAACTAATAGGTCAGTTGGGGGCAGAAGTCGGGAGAAGGACACTGTCTGAAGCAGTGGCACAGGACAGACCTCTCTCCCTGCCCCACCAGACAAGCCCTCCTAGCTATTGCATTTAAGGAGTTTGCTTTCTTGCAGTCTAGGGAAAAGGAAGGACATCCCTAAGAAGATAATAAGGAAGTTAAACAGCAGATGTTAACAAAGCAAGCTGGGCCCACCCGAAATCTCCATATGCCTGCATCAAAGGACCTGCCGCATCCCAGGGACCCAGGCCCGACCTGAGGAGGGCACCAAGCAGCGGTGAGCCAGTTTGCAGCCAATGGCCAACTCTTCAGGAAATTTGCAATCATTAAAACACCTACTATTAAAAATCGAATTGCATAAACTTGCAATTAAATACATTGTATGAAAACAAACAACAAAAAAGGACATGCCAATCCTTCCTGTCTCCCCTTTGCAGACCCTTGACCATCTCCCCCTTATTTTCATTCCCTTGTACAACTACCCCTGCCCTCTGCCAAAGAGCGGGGGGGGGGGGGCGTCTTTCAGACACAAGTCTGCTGCCCTCCTCAGTTTGTCAACAAGTTACACCACTTTCCCCCTCCTCAAACTCTGTTTCCTTTTATTGGCGCAGGGAACCTGAGGCCGGTGGTCTGTATCATGTCCACTGATTTTCTTCACAAAATGCAGAATAAGAAGGAAACACAAAGGGTGATTTTGGCAGCACCCAGGAATACACAGCCCTGGAGGTGGAGGGAGTGAGACAGCAGACTTGACAGGCGGGCAGAAGCACACACCCCAGAGAAATGTTCCTGCCTCCTGCCACTCACCACTGACTCAGGAGAAAAAGGCAAATGCGAGCTCGAGGGTACCAATTATGTATTGTTGGGGACTGGAAACTAACAATGGCATTCACTCAAAAATCCAAAGGGACTGTGAGTCAGTTTTCTGAGCAGAATAAGTCTTGGTGAAATACTTCAAAAGAAACTTTTTAATTTAAAAAAAAATTATCATTTAAATCAAACCTGAGCACTGCTAATTGTTCTGCAGCTCACTCAAAGAGTGCTTTGAGCAAATTTTATTTTATTTTCCCCTTCAATAAACTAAGAATCTTGAGTGGAGCTTGGATAGCTGGATGGGGCTGGAAAGTAATGAATAATGGAATAGTCAGAAGGGAGATACCTTTGTCCTAAGCCTCCCTTTAGGGAGGAAAAGCCAAGGATTCAACAAAGCCATCAAGCTAATGGGCTGACCTGCTTTTTGCATAATAAAAACAAGATGCAAAGCATTCCCCACTGGCACGGTTCCTGGGGCAGAGGCCAACTCCCCCACCTCTTGTTTGGACTGAAAGGTCACGTGTGCATCTGTCCTCCCGAGATGCCCAGCCCCCTGCACTGTATGTAGGAGGATGCAGTGGCCCCTCACAGCCTCATGCCTTGGAGGAGATAGAGGCATCTGGGCCCATTTCCTGAAGGAGAGGAGCAATTCTCTCAACAGACATTCCAGAACCCACACCTTGGGCCAATTACTTTGAACTCAAAGACCATCTCTTTTCTCCAGGAATTTACAGGTTACTGAGACAGAATGCTGGAAATAAAACTACGATGAAATGTGATTACCATCATAGAGGCAGGCACATGGAGCCAAAGGGGAACAAAGAGAGGGGAACACCAAGCGAGTTATGAGAATGGGGGACAGGGAAAGGGTCAAGAAGACTTTTCCATCCAATGTGAATATTTGAACTGGATTGTAAAGGTGAAGCAGGAGTTTTCCTGTATTTATAGTCTCTACTCATCTATGAAATCTCTGAGGTAGGGGATGAGTGTTGTTCACAGCTGTATTTCCAGCAACTGGCATTTTGCCTGAGATATTTACTGAATTTAGGTAGAAAGGAGGGAGGGAGGGAGGGAGGGAGGGAGGGAGGAAGGAAGGAAGGCAGGAGGGAGGGAGGAAGGAGGGAGGGAGGGAGGGAGGGAAGGAAGGAAAGAAGGCAGGAAAGAAGGCAGGAAGGAAGGAATTCTATTTCACAGGCATGAAGCAAGTAAATAGCAGACATCCTTCAATTTGCCACCCCTATTCTCTGGATCCTTCCCATCTTCCTCATACACATGATATTGACTGCATATTACACTTGTACTGCTTGATTCTGGTCCCTGGACAGAGATGAGTGAGCCATTGACACAAATGGGCTGATGGGAGGGTGTTCCTTGGAATTTGGGGTTGGGACCCAGAAAGAAAGTGAGCCTTAGTCTCCCTGAGTACTGAGTCTACAGGTCATAAACTCGGGAGCTGGGGGAGGTCATGTCTTCCAGCATGTGAACAGGGAGCAAAGGAAGCCAGTCCACAAAAAGCAAAGTATAAATGGGCATGCAAAGAAAAGCAGAGAGGAGAAACAGAGAAATATGAGACAGGAAACACCATGTGAGTTTCTACCGCCTCCCTGTTCCTGGTTCCTGAGGCCTCACAGCACTATTTTCTGTCAGTTCTTTGAGTCCCCTATTCATCTTCCTAGTAAATTTTCACTTTTTTATTTCAGCCAGATGTACTTGGTTTCCGATGTTTGGAATCAAAAGCATTTTATCCAATGCCAGTGAGAGTTGGGTTGGGAGGAGTCCAGACACAAGCTCAGCCTGAACTGAAACACGAATGTCTGTCTGAAAGGTTTAGTTGTTCGAAGGACCCGGCCCTCCATTAACTGAGACTTGGGAGGTTAGAAAATCCCAAGAGGAGAGGGGTCAGGAATTTCCTCTGGAAGTTCCTAGAATTGGAATGTGTTTAGGAATCATGGTCAAATGAGACAGGAGGTCAAGTTCCCTCTGGGAAAGGAAGAGGTCCCAGGGGCTTGCACTACATAGGCTCTGGGGACTAAAGAAGTTTAAAAACTTGGAAAGGGAAAGTCAACACAGAGAGTGGACAGCAGCACTGAAGAGTGTGACTGACCAGCACCAAACTAAGACAACTTTTGAGAGGCAATGACATTGGGTATTTGCACAAGACATTCTGACTCCAGTATCACAATGCCCCTATGCACACTGCTTAGAATTTACTGCGAGGCACCCGTCCCTGCTCCACGCAAATGTTAATGTTCCACCACCTCTTCCAGACCTCCTCAACCACATTGAAAGTCATTGAAGTTGCTCCTGATATGTTTTCAACCCTTCTTCTACCATTACGAAGAAAACCAGAGCAATGCTATAGGACAACAAATGTCCCAGCGCCCTCCTACTCATTCATACCAGGGGAATACAGTGTGCCCACATCTGGAAATGCCAGTTCAGTACTTCACTCACTTAATACATACGTAAGGTAGAGTTTATTAGCATTTTGAAATGAATTCTCCCTCTGCAAAGAATGGGCTGGAAGATTCCTACAACCTGCCTTCTTGTCCAGCAGGATGAAAACACAATGTGGTTTTTCCAAATAACACTTACACCTACCCTCCCAGGAATGCAATGATTGTATGTTATGGGCTTGACCTTTCTTGAACTTAAGATCTTTGACAAAAGCAATTCCAAATCACATATTTGGGAAGCTTTACAAGGAAGTCAAAAGAGTCGAAGTTGCTTTATTTGGCAGCATCAACACAGGAAGAGATGTGGACCATGCAAACCTCTCTTGGTTTTAATAATTCACTGTGTGGTGTTATCTACGCCCACGTGCCCAAAGGCCCGGCTATTGAGCGTATACTCACCAACATCCCAGGCACATAAATAAACCATCTTCTGCTCTTATCCTGGAGGCAGTTATTGATCTGGGCTGTGATCTTTTCCTACCTGACTTTCTGAGAATTTCTAAAATAGCTCACCTTAAGGGAATTAGTTTCAAGTTCTTTTGTTTTATTTTTTGACCAATAAGAAACATCATCAACCTCTTGCAAAAAATGAATTCTGGAGAAGAAACAACAACATTGGTTGTGGTGTCTTAACCTGACACCTAAGAGACAAGAGAAGTTGAGTCTTTTGGTCACCAAGGCAACTTTGCTCCATCGAGAATCAGACTCCAAATTACAGTCTGTGGTCTCGATCAGCCAAGAACCACGTTTCATTGGATCAGCTGGGAAGAGGCCCTGGGCAGAAGTTCTTCCTCTCCATACATACCGTAACTAACCCGTTTTGGATAACTGACTGGAAATGTAGACTTCACCCCTAGGTCCTGTTGGCACTGTCACCTAGAAATGTCTCACTGTTCCTCAAGACTTCAGTATCTCCACTGGTCAATTCCAGACTTTCCCAACCTCCTTCTTCCTGCTAGCCTCCAACTACAGAAGTTACAGATGCTGAAAATGAACTCTTCTAGCCCTCCTTGCTATCAGGGTTCTAGGAAATATAGGGGGAAGCCGGCTGGGAGATTCTGGTTAAGAGCTCCAGCCTTGAAAAAGAAAATCTGATACAGAATTCTTATTCAAATATTCAAAGAACCCTTACAACTTGACCATAAGAAAGCAAACAGCCTGATTAGAAAAATGGCCCAAAAACCTGAATAGCCTCCTCAACAAAGAAGATAGGGGATGCTAATGAACATATGAAAAGCCAAGCCACATCATAGATCACCAGGGAAATACAAATTAAAATAGATCCCACTCCAGCCTCTAGGAATGGCCAAAGGTCTGGAATTCTAACAGTGCCAAATGCTGCTAGGCTATGGAGCAACAGCTCTCATTCCTCGCTGCACACTTGGTAGTTTCTAGCAAAATTAAAGATATTCTTACATAGGACCCACCAATTGCTTTTCTTAACATTTACGGAAGAGAGCTGAAAAATTATGTTCACACAAAAATCTGCACATGGATGTTTATAGAAGCTTTATTCATAATTGTCAAAACTTGGAAGAAACCCAGGATGTCCTTTAGTAGGTAAAAGGATAAATAAACTCATATATCCAGACAATGAAAAAGGACTCTTCTAAAAAGAGCTACCAAGGCATGAAAAGACATGGAGGAAACTTAAAGGCACATCGCTAAGTGAAAGAAGTCAATCTGGAAAGATCACATACTGCATGATACTCAATATATGACATTCTGGGAAAGGCAAGCTGTAGAGGTAATCAAATGGTCAGTGGGTGACAAGGACTAGGGGAAGGAGGGGTGAATCAGTGGCTCCTGGAGCATTTTAGGGCAGTGAAACTCCTCTGTATGATATTATAGTGGTGGATATATGTCATTATACATTTTTCCAAACACATAGATTATACAAAACCAAGGGTGGAACCCTAATGTAAACTATGGACTTTGCTTGATAATGATGTGTCAATGAAGGATCCCTTATTTGTAACAATTATACCACTCTGATGAGGGACGCTGATAAAAAGAGCGGAACCGGGGTCTATATGGGAAATCTCTATACCTTCCCCTCAATTTGCTGTGAACCTAAATTTGCTCTAAAAAGGAAAGCCCACTAAAACTATTCTACAAAACCTCATTCAGCCCTCAGCTGCATTTACCAAATAAAGAAGCATTAAAATAATTACACATATTGACAGGTTATGTTCTGAAGGGACAAAAAGTCAGAGAGGCCAGATAACAGAATGAACTCACCAGGCCAACTTCCAAGAGCCCGGGTCCTTTGACAGTTATCCTTCATTGAAAATGAACTGTTAATAAAAGGCCATTAATCTGAGGCTCCTGTGTGAATTCCTGAGTCTTAATTTGGATTCCCTTTCATTTCTGGCCATCTAAAGTGAAAGACCAAATGCTGCAACCAGTGCTATAAGCTGGATTTAATAGACTCTCTCTTAACTCACTTCTGCTGCATTGCCAGAACCAGCATGTTCAAGCCCTTCCATGAAACATACAGGCCAGCGACCCCAGCACCCCAGACACTGGGGTTTAGCTATCGGCCCAGAGTCGTGAGCACACTCCTCCCAACCAGACTGCATGGCTGCGTTCCGCATAATACATCAACAGCTCTTCACCTGGTCTGATTAGATATTATTTGGGGGACATATTTATGTATATACGCTTACACTATATAAGTCTATAAAATATTTTACCTTATATAGGTATATGTACTTATCACTATTATCTATTTATTTACTATAAAGTCATTAAATACGAATATGAAAAGAAAAAGATTAGTTTCTAAAATGAAGTCAAATGTTTTAGAAAGACTTCATGAAGCTGAGCCATTAAAAATAGCTGGAGAATTGGCTTAATCAGCTTTTTTCAATTAACTTACCGGATCCTCACTAGGTGTGGTGAGTCACCCCCAATTCACTGGTGCAGGGCTCCCTTAGATCCCCACATCACACCCTCCCCAAATCCCTACAGTCGGTCAAAGGGCTCTTCCATTTAGACCCAGACCAAATATGCCACAGCAGGACCACATCAGCGAAGCCAAGTTGCTAATGTGCAGCAACTGACTGCTAGAGACGGGACTAATGAAGAACAACAGCCTAGACTGGGAGGTCCAACTTCCTTGTAGGGTCCATCTTGCCTAGACCATCACTAGCCCAAACGGGTCTACTGAAACGCCAGTGTTTGCTTTATAAAACCCATTAGAGGGGAGAAGAGCTGGAGCTCATCCTTGCTTTGGACACACAGTGACTGGGCTCATCTATTCTGAGTCACCTATTCGGAAATGGAACTTTCGGCTCATCTGCACTAAAAGACAAGGGGCCTGCTTACTGCTGAACTGGCTCTGGTTTCCCAAGATCCCACTAAGGTAGACGCCCCAGGAACACGAACTGGTTGTCTCCAGGTGCTGGCACTGTGCAGAGTGTTAGGGAGGTGACCACAAGGAGACCCAACCCCACTCCCCAAATTCTCCTAGTCCAAGAGGCACACAATAGGGCAAAGGTTGCTTTAAGTTCTGAAACGAGGAATCCATAAACAAGGCCAAGACGAGGGCGAGGCAGGTAACTCTGAGGATACAGAATTTAAGGAGGGGTCACGCTCAGGTTCTCAGGCGTGGCCTGAGACCCTAGACCAAGATGGCCGACTCAGAAGGTCCTCTGCTCCCCACCCTGCTCCTATGTTGAGTTTTTCTGTAACCGAGCTGCAGAATCTTGTTTCTGACTCATTCACTCAACATAAATCTCCAAGCCCTTTCGTGCCACCGTGTTTGGTATATTTTGACACAGTTCGCACCCGAGAATCGTTCTTAAAGGTTTGTTTAACCACCAATTTCTCAATCTCACCATGCTTTATTGAGAAGAAAACACCGAAATGTTATTTTTCAACTAAGAAATTAGCAAGCAAATCTAAAAGCGAGTACTGTGTGCTACGCAGAGGTGTAGACAGGTTGCAACAAAGGGAGATGCTTGTGTTTGGTGAACTCAAAGATGCTGAGGAAAAAAAGCTCTTGCAGAAAATAACCCACGGGAGGCAGGATGAGCTGCTGTGAGCACCACACAGCAAACACCTGTGCTCGGTTTCAGGTTCTGAGATTTGCTACTTGACTTGTAGCAAATAAGACACAATCCTGCCCTCCCGGGGCAGACAGCTAGTAGGGGCATAAACTGAGGCAGCAGGTGCGAGACTTTCAGTTTTTTTTGGGGGGTGGAGGGGATGGGGCCTGAGGGGAGGGTGGGGAGTGGGAGACAAAAAGGAAGAGCGGCACTTGAAAGGAGTTTTAAAGTAAAAATCGAGGTCAGCCATGGGAAGGGGGAGAAGAGCAATGAAAGCAGTGGGTACCTCCTCCCAGTTACAGGGCTCCAGACTGAAAGCCTGAAAGATGCCTCGGTTAATGGGAAATTAATATAGAGGTGTACAAGGAAATAAGAGGCAGGAGAGCATCTCTAGAGCGAAACAGCCTGACTTCACTGGTAACATTCAAGAGTCAAAACAAATCTCAGCGCTCTTGACCTTGTGTTGTCTTAGAAGTGGAGGCTTTGTCCTTTTGTCCTTTTTCAAATTCTCCGTGGCAGTGGTCGGGAAGATGCTCTTCCCCCCACCCCCTCTTCCTTTTCCTCCTCCTTCCTCCTTCATCACACTGATAGTTAAGACTTTTTTTCCTCTCCTCCTCCCTCTCCCCCTCTTCCACTTCCTCCTTCTGCCCCCTCCACTTCCCCTTCATCCTCCTCCTCTTCCTTCTCCCCCCCACCCCACACCCCCATCTCCAGCCACTGCTCTTTTTTTAAGCTTCCTTCCCTCTGATTTCTGTTTATTCGTGGTGCTCACCGGGCTGCTCTGCCCACCACCGCCTCCGAGCGTGCCTCCGCATCCCGCGTCCTGGGCACTGATTTCAGTTCAGTGATTTCACACACCCAGAGCAGGTCGCCAGCACAAAGATCTCTGGGAAGCAGAGTTCTCACCCAGAGCGACCTGAGGCTGCAGTCAGTGGTGTCTGTATGCCAGAGTTCTGTCCTGCTGGACTCACCCCACGATGCCAGAGCCACTCAGCTGGAGGGCACGAACCCACAAAGACAGCAAAGACACTGCGGAAGAAGAGCAGGTCTGCCTGGAATTGCCACGTGCTGGGCCATGTGGGCAAGTGAAAATGGAAGAAAGAACAGAGTTTAGCAATGAGACTAACCTGGGCCCTAGAGGGTTTGCGGTCAGATTTAAGCTAGGGAGGGGGTGAGTTTCCACCTACAAACTCAGGTAGGCATGGAGATCACATTTCTGCCTCTTCAAGTCAACTCAAACCCAACGCTGAGGCCCCTTCAGAATGGTGACATAAAACTCCATCTCAACCGAAGGGCTAGTCCTCGGGGTGCACAAACAGCCCAGGGTCTCCTACAGGACAACGCATCAGGCATCAGCCCTTGGACTCTGGTCATTCGCTCACACGGGGAGCCCTGCAAGTGTCGGCCACGGCAGACCTCCACCTTCTGCTGAAGGCAGGCCCGATCCTTCATCGCCCGGGACAGCTTCAACCAAGGCCCAGCTCCCCACCTGCCCATGGCTGCGCCCTCGCAGCCTTGCGCATCACTTTTCCAAAGACGTTCTCCCATCCAAGTACTAACCAGGCCCGACCCTGCTTAGCTTCCGAGATCAGGCGAGTTCAGGGTGGTATGGCCATAGATGGCTGTGAGTCTGGCTGGGAGAGCATCCAGCACTGACAGGAGGTGGGGAGCAGGGAGGCGGGGAGTCACTGGCCCGGGAAGCGACAGGAGATCAGACGGGGCAGGAGTGTGTCTTTCAGGATTGATCTGGCAGAAGAGGAAACAGCGATATTTCAGTTGGAACTTTACATGGACCATCAGCTCTCGGGCTGGAACAGATGCAGGGGGAGCTGTGTGCTCAGAAGACGTTCTTCCCTTAAGGAAGAGAGGCTTGTGCAGGGCCCCAGAGAAGAGGGGCAAAGCAGGACAGGGAAGTCACCATCGCTGGAACCCCCCTCCCCTCCACTCCAGGACTGCCCAAAGGTGGATCCCGGGGACCTCCTGCAGGGCTCAATGTCCTGTCTGTAAGTGGGAACAGTGACACTGACCTCACAGGGTTGCCATTGTCCTGAGCGCTCCTGTGAGCTCTAAAACCCAAGGCCACTACCCACAGTCTGATTCCAGCTCTCTGAAATTCTGGAAAAGGCAAAACCATGGAGACAGTAAAAGGAGCAGTGGCTGGCAGGGGTCGGTTGGGAGGCGGGAAGGGTGACTGGGCAGCACCCTGGGAATAAGGCAATGAAGCTACTCTGCACGGAAGCACAGTGGGGGAGCAGTCAAAGACATTTATCCAGCCCCCCCGGATGTACAGCACCAAGAGGAAACCCTAACATACCTGCGAAGTCTGGGTGGCAGAGACACTTGGCCTAGTGACTATTGTGACATATGTCTCGCTCTGCCAGGGGAGACTGAGACCAGGGAAGAACCTCCGCATGAGCGGGCAGCAGGGATTCGGGCAATCTCTGGCTTCCTCTTAATTTTGCTGTGAACCTACAACTGCCTAAGAAAAGTGTAGATGAATGAATGACGAATGAATGTCTATTCTTCTAGAAGGAGCCAACGCTGGTGTCCCCACTCATGTGCACGTGGCGCTCGCTCAAGTGCGTGCACTCACGTCTGACGCAGCCCCATGTTCCTGACAGCCCCATTCCAACCCCGCACAGCGCGGAACAGGCTGCCAAGGCCTTCTCGTGCCCCCTCCTGCTGCCCCATCCGGCCGGTCCAGGGGAAGCAGCAGCGTCAGTGCCCCAAGACGTCCAAACCCAGACCCTGCTCTTTCCATGGTGCCAAGTTTGCAGACGGCTAGGGGTGGCTCAACCCACGCAGCCTGGTGCCCACCACTGTGTCCCCCTCCCAGAGCATGGGGGTGCCCTGGCCCTTCTTTGGCTAAAGTTTTTCTGTCTCATCTCCCAGGCCCTGTGGCTGGAAGCAGCCAGAGACCACACGTCTCTGGCTCTTGGCACCCCTCTCTGCACTCACAGACTCGCCAGTGGCTAACACCGTTTTCAAACATACTGTTTCCTTTAGAAATCATTCTTTACAAAGATTCCTCCATAAAGATGGACTTAATGCTTAATAAACACTGTTTATAATTGGGACTGGAAAAGTAGCTAATGGTACATCTTTATGTATAAAGGAACACAATACAGCCACTGAAAAGAATGCTATAGTAGACTATTTTTATGACATGAAAAATGTTGATTCTATGTTGCAAAGGGAGAAAAGGTAGATCACCAGCAGGAAGTACCCCCATTTGTAAAGACAATAGAGCTAGATGGACTAGTTAGGTAGACAAAAAGCAGTAGACGGCTAGCTAGGTCACTATGCATAGCTGTTTAGATCCATAATTATTTAGATAGATACAGGTATATTTTTATTAACATTGAGAAGATGGTTAAAGTGATTGCCTTTATGTAACAGGATTTCAGAGAATTTTTTTCTTCTTTGTACTTTTCTGTATATTTCCAATTTTCTGGTTTATTCCAGTTGTAATAAAAAAAAAAGTACCAATTTCTATAGCTGGCTTTACAAAATAAACTAAAGAAGGTGTCTCAGGTGCTTATAAAAGTAATATTTCCACCTAGAGTTCACAGAACAAAGGCAGGGATGATAGTGGCGGAGCAGACAGAAGCCAAGATAAATGGTTCGTACTTTCCACAGGCCAGTCACAGGAAAGATGTGTCTTTCCTCACAAACCCAGAGAGAAAATTCTCTACATTCCGTATCTCTTCTCATGAGGATTATCTAGATTATTCTCTCTTGCCCTAAAATACTGAGTTTTCACTTGATGGCAAACCCCCAAAGGCCCCCGACTCCAGCCCTAAAAGACCTTCTTGCGTGATGAATGATTTGTCTTAGAATTCCTCAGTTGCCGGTGACAGAAAGCAAACGGAGACAGATAAGAAAAAAATTCATTAAAAAGGTGAACGGTGATTCTCACAAACGCAACACCAAGAAGGGCTGCCAGCTTCTGCTCAAGCCCCTGCTCCATTCTTCCGCGTCTCCACGAGCCAGCTCCCTGCGTCTCTGCTCTTCGCCCACGGGAGACGGAGGCGCCAGGTGCCGGCTTGGGCTCGGTCCACAGACTAGCTGGAGAAAAGCTAGTTGGCTCAGCTGGGCTCAGACATCCAGCCTTGCTGTCACAGCAGAGCCAACAGGTGGGTTCCAGGGTGCACCTGTGGGCGGAGAGGGTGCATCCAGGACGGGGAAGCTGCCGGGAGCAGAGCGTCTGTCTAGCCCACGGGGCTGCTGGCTGCACAGCCTCTCACCTGCAGTTAGGGACCCGCAGGTGCGCAGCCAGTCCTCCACTCCGCCGTGAGTGCCATCAGCCAACTCAGCTGCAAGCACCGGGACCAGCCCCACAATGCGGCTTTCCCATCATCCTCCGGCAGCACAGGGAGGCTTGGCTTCCTTATTGTCTGACTGCCCGGCAGGATGCCGGGCTTTAGCACAAACTGATAATGTGGTGGAACACCCTAAAACTAGCTTTCGAGTGATGAAGCCAAACAAATAATTCAGCTCCAGAATCAGAAACCAGTAGTTCAAGGAAATATTTACATGGAACTCATTCTAACTACGGGGTGGAAAGGGCATTTTCCCCGCATTGGCCAGAGTGAAGAAAGGAGAGACAGGGAATCACCTCCATCTTAACAGCACACAGTTTTCCATGCTGGAAGCCTATTAAAAAGATATTTCGGTCCGTGAAATAAAGCAGTGATGTTTGCATAAGAACGCAGACAGAATAGAATTTAGATCCCATCTCCTCAGGCCTCCCTCATACCATGCTCAGACACATTAAGAGAATGCCGTTTGGGATCTTGTTTAATTGGATTTTTTCTAATCTTCCATATAGTCTAACGAGCTTGGGGAAGAAAAATCTCCAGTATTTAGGATACAGCCTCTATCAAGATGATCCAAGAGCCTTCTTTCCTTCAGGTTGCTCTGTTTGTGGAAACAAGAGTGAGGGGGGATTTAATGGGATTTCTGACTGCCTGTGGGAATTTCTGAGCCTTCTAGAGGAGTCTGTCCAAGGCCTAGTTTCAGTCTCAGGAGCCATATGCTGTGGAAGAAAGGTCCAGAGTCCTCGGGCAATGCTGTCAGTGAACCCGCTCCGGTTTTGCAAGCTGCACTTGATGGTGATTTAAGACGAATCTACAAATCCAACATCACCCCGGTCAGGGGACTACAGACCCAAGGGCAGAGGGTCCTGCTGACCAATAGCCACTCAGCAAATGACACAGCACCCCAGGAGTCCCTGACTGCTGAGACAAAAGAACGGGGACCACTGGCTCCTCAGCAACACGGCTGGGAAAGCAAAGGTGGGCCCAGCCTCACCACCTCTGACACCTGTGTTAGCTTGCTGGGGCCCCACAGAAAGCACCGCACTGGGTGGCTCAAATGACAAATGTCTATTTTCTCACAGTCCTTGACATTCAAAAAGACGTGTCAGCAGGACTGGCTTCCTCTGAGGGCCCTCTAGCTGGCGGGTAGACAGCTGTTGCCACCTTCACATGGGCATCTCTGTACGTGTGTACCCAGGTGTCCCTTCTGAGATGGACACCAGTCATACTGGTTTAGAATCCACACTAATGACCTCGTTTTAACTCAATTACATCCTTAAAGAACATGTCTCCAAATATAATCACATTCTGAGGCACTACAGGTTAGGAGGTTAACATAGGAATTTCAGGGGACACAACCCAGCCCTAACACCTTCAAAGGAGCAACCTAGGGGTGTGTGTACTTCCTCCAAACCCCTTTGACCCCACTTTGTTATCAGGTATCAGACCAGCACTGTTCTTCCAGGCGCAAACTCCAGATAGATGGCTGCTCCAGACACAAGAGTGAGACCACAGGTAAGTTACTGGTGCTCTCTGGGCCACAGTCTCAGATACAAATTGAGGATGATTTTCCTTTTACCTGTGTCCTAAGTCTCATCACATAGGAGTGCCATGACAAATCAGTGGGTTCACCTATGTGGGCCTCAGAACAACACCTGATGTTAGTTAATGTCAATGGTTATTACTATTAATTGAGTTCTAGGCACCCGAGCTAATTACTGGCCCAGACTGGAGGTAGGAGAGGATCTGCTGGATCCACCCAGAAAATCCTTGAAAGCGTCCTTGAAGGTGCCTTCCCAGGAGCACTAATGGAGGATATTCTTGACTCCATAGTGAACCTGACTACAACGGGTCAACCACAAATTTGGAAACATACCCATTCATCTTCTAGAAGTCTCAGTCAGTTCACCCTTTTAACTTAGTCCCCTGAGTACTTAAGGCTTCTCTATGAGTTGAGAATTTGCATCTATTTGTAAGGCCCTTTGTACAGGTTGAATTGACAGGCAATGAATTTTTCCTTTTGTTTTTCTTGTTCTTGCTGAAGAGTACAAAGAAAGACTTAAACTAATCCCTGGAAGATAAAAAGTCTTCAAGTGACTCTTCTTTCCCAAGTCTATTTGGTCTTGCCCATAGCTAATCAGCTTGCTTGTCAAAGCTGACCCTAGATCTGCAGGAGAGACACAGCAAAGAGGAGCAGGTGAAGCCAGAGCAACACTTGCTGTGATATGCTGGCTGGGCTGGAGGAAGGTCCTCAGAGGGGGAGAGACAGGGAGCCAGTGGGGCTTAGGACCCTCACAGCAGAGTAGGCAGGGCCAGTAAAAGGGATGGGGACATGCAGCGCTAGAGGTCATGTACTGGGCAAAGTGCAGGGAGTGGTGAGTGAAGAGGCTGAATGAAACCCATAAACACCAGCTACTTGGAATTCCTGTCACAGAGACAGGCCTCAGGAGCATGCCCACAGGGACCCAGCTTGCTGCCTGTCCTTACTGATACTAGCCCCATCACCATTCCCATTTACCCTAGTTTCTGCCCATAAACTGGTTGGGGGGCACCTCCCAGAACATCTCAGTCACTGCAGAAAGTTCTATTGGATGGCACAATCTTTTGCACTAGCTTCTGGACTGGTTTGGAACAAAGACATTCCATAACCCATGTTTAAGGAAATTAGAAATCTGAAGCATGAATCATCTGCTGTAAGATCATTTTTGCCTTTGCCAGCAAAGCACCAGAACATTCTGAGGGAGGACCTGACTTAGACCATGTTGTGAACATTTAGAGTCTCAAATATTTCTTCTGGGTTTTATGCCATCCTTGGTAACTATTATTTAGAGCTTAGCCCTCTTTGTGTTGTTGATGTTTTGGTGCTCTTTTGTAAGTACACCAGCCCATACATACATACATATATGTGTGTGAGTGTATATACATACGTGTGTGTGTGTGTGTGTGTGTGTGTGTGTGTGTGTGTATTATATATATATTCTATCACTCATGAAGATTTTAGTTCCTTGAATGCAGGGGTTGGGTCTTTAAACTTTTTTAAAAAAGATTTTATTTATTTTTGCATTCAAGTATTAGGGGGTAGGCAGGAGGGCTGAAAGGACTCACCAGAGACAGAGTGGGGAGCAGAAAGAACAGGCGGATCTACTGAAGTACACTGCTGAGGGGAACAGCAGCGAGACAGGAAAGGTCTGCTGCGCCCTGTGGGAAGCTCCCTGGCCATGGATTAAACTTCTGCTGTAGTGGCTGCCAATAGTTGAGAGCACTGAGACTTTAACCCCTGCACCACCAGGGAGGCTCCTGGGTCTTTTAACTCTTTATTTCCCCAGAGTCAAGCCCAGTGCTTTGCACATGGGAGGTTGGTTAGTATGGTGAAGAAGGCTCTCAGACTTGGTTCTGATGTCCTGTTAAGCCTCATCACTCCCAAACCCAGATCCGCACTTTATAGTTCAGTCTACTGAGCTCCATGCAGCTCCACCATGCCCCCTGGCCGGAGCACACCATCCGCCTTTGTCTGGCTAACCCATGCTGGTCTTTCAGGAATCTTAACTCCCTGTTCTGTTCCCACTGGCCTGACCTGCAGGCGTGGGCAGACAGCCCCTCTGAGAGCTCCCAGGATGGCTCCCAGGGCGCATGTGAGACTGTGTGCACCCCCAGGGCTGTGATCCTATCCTCACAACTACGCCATGAATGCTGAGGGCAGCACGAGAGCCTGCTCCTGGCTGTGGCCTCAGAACTGAGGACAACGTCTGGCACCCAGAAATCACATCAGTACTTATGAAATAAATCACTAGATTCACAAACCACAGAGATAAGTGCTTATCAGACAAGTTCAGCTAGAGATTTGTAGAAATAAGGTGGACTCTATACTCTTATTCTGACATTTTCTCCCTGTCATTTAAAACTCAGTCAAGGCCTCCCTGGTGGCGCAAAGGGTTAAGTCTCAGCCTATGAAGCTGTCCACAGCCACTGCAGTTTGATTCCTGGCCAGGGAGCGTCCCACAGGGCGCAGCAGATCTCTCCTGCCTTGCTCCCCTCAGCAGTGTATTTCAGTAGATCCGCCTGTTCTGCTCCCCACTCTGTCTCTGGTGAGTCCTTTCAACCCTCCTGCACCTCTGGCCTACCCCCTAATTCTTGAATGCAAAAATAAATAAAATCTTTTTAAAAAAAGTTTAAAGACCCAACCTCACATCTCTGGCCTACACCCCAGCTCTGGCATACATGCATAAATAAATCTTTTTAAAAATTAAAAAAAAACAACTCAGTCAAGTGGGAACAATAAGCCCCAAACGCAAGTGGGTCCCTGCCTCAGAGGTGAGACTGGGACTTGGGTTGGAGAAAGAGCACACAGATGAAACTATATGGATAAACCCACCCCACCCCCCACTTTTCAGAAGACTGCCTTACACCCCACTTAAGTTAAAAAAAAAAAACAA
>PVIJ01002887.1:0-23116 GCA_004024925.1 Scalopus aquaticus | reverse complement strand
GGTATGATTTGGTAGGTTATTTTTGGGTCCAGGAGCATTCAAATTTTTTCCATATGGATTAATGGTGATTGCTTCACTCCCCTCACTTTGGCTTCC
Organism: Scalopus aquaticus; assembly: GCA_004024925.1. Classification (NCBI taxonomy): domain Eukaryota; kingdom Metazoa; phylum Chordata; class Mammalia; order Eulipotyphla; family Talpidae; genus Scalopus; species Scalopus aquaticus. The sequence goes on along the minus strand of PVIJ01002887.1, from coordinate 23,020 downwards.
AGAAGTTTTCACAGGAGCCCTCTACTCTCAGATAGGGGGAAAACTGCATTTTTAATGCTCTCATTTTGCATCTGGATGGTGAGTTCATGGTCTTAATTTAATCATGTTTTTTCTTTTAACATTCATTGTGACCTAAATTATGTACCAAATATTGTAGCATATAATAAAACATCTTGCATTTTTTTGGTCTTTAGTGACGAGTTCATTTTAACTGTTTTAGCTTTTACTTTTTAAGACATTTTATCTTTTTGCTGCATTTTATAAACACTTCAACAACCATTCTTATTCTTTCAAAAGGAGAACACAGGGAACAACCTGGAAGCCGTACGGCGACCTGCCCAGTCCTTTCCCATGGGTGAGAAAAAGGATGTCGCGCCTTACAGCAGCTGGAAGGGACTGTCTGTCCACCTGAGCCAAGATGGTCACGGTCTCGGGGACACGAAGACATAGCACCAGTGCAGCACCCAGGCTTGAAGGCACAGCTCCTGGGAGCTCAACCTGCTTGCAGAGAACATGCTCCCTCTACACTCCCCTCCCCCCACGCTCCCCCAATTCTCTCCCCACTTTCCTCCCAGGGAGCAGTGCAGGCAGCCTGGGTGCTCCAGGGAACTGGACTGTGAGGTGCCCCGATTTGGTGACATCTATTTGACAGTGACTATGTGCCCAGGATTGAGACAGGAACCCCAGAGGCAGTAAGAACTAAGACCAGAAGACACTGCAGCTGCTATCAAGGGCTCACCTTCCCAGAGGGGCAGAGGAGTGAGGAAATGTGCAACAATGTCAAGGAAACACCGGAACTCAGATGTGGGAGAGTGAACTTTAAGTTCTCTGAAAGTTGTGGGGATAGAAGGAGCTTCTAAAGGTGGGAGTCAGCTCTGAATATGCTAGTACTGAATGGCATGCTGAGGACATGCTTTAAATTTCTGAACTGCCCCCAAACCCCATTAAAACATATAGGAATATAAATATTTATGTACATAAAGACAGAGGTATGTAGATATAGGGGTTATAGGTGCGCTATCTAGATAGACAGGTGGAGATAGATGATAGCTAGCTAGCTAGACAGAAAGACAGACAGACCCAAAACAGAATGGGACAAGAAGAGTGCTGTCTGCACACCAGGAATTTTGAGAAGTGCATGAACACATCCACCTACCTTCACTGTGGGTGCCGTACCCCTAGACCCAGGGATACTTAGGCTATATAAAACGATTTAAAATCTGTTCTGCAACATTTCATACCTAAATATATTTGACTTTGATCAACACTTTTTATCTTCTGAGCAGTCTTTAAACTGAAGGGGGAAGAAACCAGCTCACAATCACTGGAGATCCAAAGCAAACCCACCCTGAAGATGGACATCTTTTCAATCAAGAGAGAATGAAAACCCAGGTCACCGGACCCTCCCTGGGATTTCACAATCAGCTTCCTCCATGGAAAGAGGCGGTTCTGCAAGTGCTTCCCGGGCCTTCTTGCCCAGGCCTCCTCCACAGACAGGGCCAGTCCCATTTCCAGGAATTTTTTCAAAGAACTAGAGAACCGTTCCTGCCAGCCAGAGCACATGGTGTTCCCCAGCAAGCTGGTGGGTACGAGGCTTTCTGAGTTCCTCACAGGCTGGGGGTGGGTGAGAACCGCTGGTCCAAGTCCCCAGCCTTTCTCATAGTAGTCAGCTGCAAACACTTGGTCCCCCTTTCAAATGACTGATTCTTCTCTGGTTTCTTTTGGTTCTCCCCATTTCCATTCTGGGTAGTAAGCCCTGCTGGCAGGGACGGTAATTAGGTGTGATTTAAGTGCTGCATAATTTGTACAATGCTATAAAACGCCAATGCAAAATCAAGGAAGTCTGGTCAAGAGGAAAATTTATTTGGGAAAAGAAGAGGAGAGGGGAGAGGTGGCCCAAGGCCTTCTGCTTCAGAGGGGATAATTAGGATTCTGGTTTTACTGGGAAAATTTATAGAAAAAGCGTGGGGAAGGGTAACTGAAAAGTAGCAGCAATTCTCAGAAAGAAGTAGGAAGAGAGCAAAGGCTGAGCAGGTCAAGCTCTCCAGATTAAACCAGCACTAAGTCAACCAACAAATGAAAACTCTGCAAAAGAGTCAACCATCAGGAGATCCTGCAAGTAAAAAGTAGCTATCAGAGCAGCAAGGCTGACCCCAGCGCCCACAGAACGTCTCTTCTCTACTGACCCTGTGCAAGCCTTTCATCTGCAGGAAGTAAAGCAACTTTAGAACAGCCGGAAACCAAGATGTCTGGAAAATGTGAAGATTCTTCTTTCTTAACCTCTGATCCCTGACCGTGGTCATTTCTTAGTGCCTCTACCCCTGTCAAAAAAGGGTTTGGGCATTTAACTCCTTGGGTGTAAATATCCAGGGAGAAAGAGACATGCTCTTAAAGGTCTCAAGGAAAGAAGAAAGGAACAGTGGGAGGGGATAAGAAAGGAAGTTAGGAAGGGAGGAAAGGAAGGTGGGAAGGAGGGGAGGGGAGAGGAGAGAAGGGGAGAGGAGGAAAAGAAGCAGAAGGGCAGGGCAGGGAAGAAAGAAACAAGGAAAGGAGAGAGAGAAGCAGGGAGGTAGGGAGGGGACAGGGAGACAGAGTGAAAGAACATTAAAAAAAGTGCAAAGCAGAGAGATGGTTGGACTCTACTTTTTAGATGGTATTGATTTGTGAACAAGCATCATGAATTTAGGTCAATAGAGATAGAAGATGGTTTCTATAAAATTACCCATTCAAAGGTATTTGTGCTGTGTGATTTTTAATAAATATGGCGCATTTAAGATGTAATGCTTTAGCTTTAATAGTTTCTGTAATGCAAACTAAATTAGTCCACGTATCGCAATCTTTGCCAGTATCTATTATAATTACCGTAATCACCCTCCTCTGTCGGTTAAAGGATAATTTCTACTTCATGTCATTATCCTCACACTGAAAGAGCACAACACAAATTGTGACTAGAAATCATATATAGACAAATCCAAGTTTCCTGCCAGAATTTGGAGTTCTCAATAAAAACTTCACTGATTGAGCCCAAGTTTGGTTAGAAAAGTTTAAATTTAATTCCTCATCTGGCACTCAATGAAACAGAATGGATAAAATTAAGTAGAGAAAAACCTTGTGAAATCACCTTCATTAATGTGGCTTTGCCCTACCAATCTTTGCTACATCCATAAAAACATAGTCCCCTAACAAATGGTTAATACAAACTCAATTATATCCAGAAGCAGCATCCTGAGGCTACTCCTTGAGTGTTTCCAAAAGCAAGGACATAAAAATTTTGTATAGCCCACTGTGGCTTACACCGTGTCGCAAAGTTTTGTTTGCCCTTTTTTGGAACTGAAAATCATTTTAGATCTATTCTCATCCAATAGAGTTGGAAAAAAGGACATACTAAAAGCTAGTGACTTTTCCCCTTCCCTTACTTGAATACAGTTTTATTAAAAGGATATAGAGAAAAGGTTCATCCAAAGAAAAAAGTATAGTGCTATCTTGGTGTATATAATAAAATCATAGCCTGCTTTTTTATCTATCAAGACAGAGTCTTGCCAAATGTCAGTATTTCTATAGCAGCCTTTAGCATGTATTGCCTTTTGGAAAAGGGGTATATGCAAAAGCCCTTGGGATACTATGTGTTGTTGGTTCTCTTGAAATCTACTGTCAAGGGCCTGATTCACTGATCTCTAGATAATGGCTGAAATGTTCTTTTTTAAATCCCCTGGAACTTGAAGCAGAAATGCCTTCCTTTCCTTCCCAATACCACCTTCCCACTCCTCCCCGCAGGAGTCTGCTAGGTCTTGCTCCTGCCTTTTATACACCAGAGCAATCAGTGTGTGAATTCACCCCAGCACTTCAGCACAAAACAGAGAGATTCCTCCTTCAATCACCTTGCCTTATGCAACTGTAAATAACTCCAAGTCATCAAGATCTTAGCATCTGAAAAGCTATCATCCAATTCAAAATTTTCATTTGATAACTGAGGATAATGAGCCCTAGGGAAGTGAGAGGACTTGCCCAGCATCATCTGCCTTATTGATAATATTGTTGAAAAATGTAGAAATTCACTAAGCAAAATCATGGTCATTAGCTTACTAGTTCTTGTCATATCAGAAAATAATTAAAGCACATTCTTTTTTTTTCCTAGTTTTGGCTTCACATTAATTCATGTGAACTTTCTCCTGAATTAATTTGTGAACCCATAAGCCTTTATTCTATGAATGGTAATGTTTTGTTAAGAGGGGAAATTCTTGATTTATCTCCCCACATTCTGGCATGGGCACAGAGAAAAGATCTGTGCTCATACTCTGGTCTCCTCTCCACTTACTTCTTAGCTTTTCCACAAGATGTCTGATTATCCAGAGCCCAACGTTCATTACACCACATTTTTCAGAAGGTGGTGTTTCTGTGCTTTAAACAGGAAGGACGCTTTCCTTCCTTCCCCTCCCTGTCTCACCCTGCTCTCACTTCCCTTCCCTTTTCCTCTCTTCCCTTCCCCTCCCGACACCATGAGCTGTACACTCAGCCTCCACTTCTTAATGTTGATCAGTTAGAAAACTGCGGCTTTATTTGCCACCTGGGAAAATGCTCACCCATCCCCTCTCCTCTCCCATTTCAGCATCTGATTTTTAAAAATTATTTTTTCATTTCTATCTCTTATATCATTGTGTATCCCCCGTAGGTTCCCCACCACCAATTCACCCGTGAACCATCACCATAGTCCCTTGTGCTCTTCTCTCCAGTTTTGATCCCTTTTCCTCCCCTTCCCTTGCAGAATGTCTGATTTATGGCTGCCTGCCACAAAAACCAACTCAAAATGGATAAAAGACCCGAATGTAAGATCTGATACCGTAAAATATATAGAAAATAGAGGCAAAACACTACACAACATACATTTTAGGAACATCATTAAAGACAAATCCCCAAAGCACCACGTGATCTCAGTCTCAACCTGGCCTCAAGCCAACAGTGTAAAACCACTATGGGCTGCACCCTGGCATCAGGCATACCCTGGCTACATGTCTGGCTCTTTGTGTGTGTGCATTGCATGACTCTGTTCTTGAAATAGAATTCAAAGATCCCATCTTTGTATTACTAGGGGTGACAGGTAAGAATCAGCAGAGATTCAGAGGAAAGGAAACAAAAGCTGGATTTCAGCCTAAGTTGAAGGCATACAACCGCCTGACCCAGTTCTCCCAAGAACCCTGCACTGGGTTACGACGGGGAGGGAGAAGCACAGTGGCTGGTCATTGGCTCTTGCCAAGCCCTGTTACCACCATTAATGCTACTAATGTATTCCTCTATGCTCCTTGCTCTTGTATATGTACATTTTCTGGAAGGCACATTAACGGAAGAGGAGTGAGTCACTGGGTGGGTTCAAGAAGCAATTCCTACTCCAATTTCACCAAATTATGTCACTCCATATCATCATGGAATAAGCAAGATACAGATCCTCTTTTAGTGAGAGACCTAACCCAGTTCCTGAAGGAAGGCAGGTACAAGATGTCCCTGCTCCAAGATCTCTGCTCATTGTTTCCTGAAGCCATCTAAGAAAGCATGGAGACAAAACCCCATCGCCCCATTTGATTCATTTCTGGTCTTTGTTCCAACAGAAATACTCAAGTGGCTTGGACTCATTGGCCAATTGATTAGAAGAAGAAATTTCCACTCACTCCTGCCTTAGGCAAGACTTCCCCATCCCATCCCACTGGAAAAGATGAACCATTCCCTTGGGGTGAGACGTCTTGAGAAGTTCACTTAGAAGATCCCTCAGGATGGCCAGAATAAGACCAGTAAACTCATCTTCTAGTTCTAGTTCTGTCTGTGCTGGTTTAAGTCAAACTGACATATGCAAGTAATGAAGTCTTTCTGGACAGAGAAACAAAAATGATACTTGCTAAGTTTAAAATATGGTGTCCGTGGAAGATTGTACCAGTAAGGCAAGGTGCCCAAAGCCATGATCTTTAAGGTAAGAACTAGGATTAGCCAATGTGCTCTTCAGTGCAGTAAAGTGAAAGAATACCACAGTCAGAACCCAGGACCTGTAAACTGAGACCTGAGGCCAGTACAACCTCTCTGGACATTTTATATATGTACCTCCTCTTTACAATGAAAGATGAATAACATATCTCCTGGGGCCCTTCTAACTCGAGGACTCTATGATGTTAATGAGATGAAAGCATAGGGCTTATCTTTTCAACCATGAAATATACACATAAATGAGGCACAATTTACCCCCAGATTTTGAAAGAGCCAAACTCAATAAAAAGTTTGTCAGAAAATATTGAAATTCAATCCATTAAGATAATTGCTTCCCATATGCCAAATTCACAATAGAGTGTCCCAGTCCATTACACATGATGTCGAGAAATCTTACATTAACAATATAATGTTGGACCTTTTCCTGAAAAATTCTGGTGCCTCTTATTTCTGCTCCATAAGAGCAATTAACATTGCTCTCAGTGGAAACATTAACAACAACTTGGGGCCATAAGTAACCAAGGAGTCTATTTTCATTTCCAAGGATAGGAGAGACAGAAACCCAGGGGTTTGGGCAGAAGCTGGAAAATAACAGAGATGTTGATTGTGTTTTTAAAATTCCAATTTTATTTTCAAGTGCAGAATGTGCCCAGAAGCAAGACTCAACAGCAATCTACACCAAACATCCTTAATTACTTGTTTTCCAGGCTTCTCAAACATTAGCAGCCTGGAGAGTTGGTCCATAAAACTGGCCGGAAATGACTCCAAATCCTTTTTTAATCATTTACTTGAAAAGTAGGCAGAGTTACACTGGGATGTGACTCCCCTAAATAATCATTCAGCAGAGTGAGGCTCCCATCTCTGAAATCCTCCCAGATGAGTGGGGCTTCAGAGGCAGCAATGAAACTAAGTTTTCTTTCCCTTAAGCTCTCAGTGCCATGGTTCTCGCTGCTTCCCTTGCTCTACATGCCAAGATGGAGTACTTAATCCCTTTGAAGTTTTGGGACAGTCCAACATAAAATGGTTTTTCTTATTGCTTCTACTCGAAACACATTGTCCCAATTTGTAATGTGAAAAATTGGATATCCTGAGGGTTGGACCCAGCACAATCTGTCCTCTCTGCCTTCCTGTTGCCTTCTCTTGCTCTCGCTCTTTATCTAGGCTAGTACCAATCCAGTGGTGTTGCTGTTTCTTTAAATAAAATTTACAACGTGCAATGTTGTGATTTAGTTTTGGTCAAAGAGTTACTTCAATACTAATCAGTAACACTTAAATATATAGGAATTAATTTTGTCTCTAGGAGTCAGTCTGAAAGGTCTATGACTGGTACTGACACTTAGATAGTAAGTGGACAGAGACTTACCTAGAAGCCCTGACTAGCAATGTCAAACACTGCAGGGTGGGAGAAGAGGGGAGTTGGGACCCAGGGCTACAAGATGAATAAGAGACAAAGAGGACAGAGTGATGAAATTTATTTGGACAGAAGGAATATTTTAAACCCTGTCAAGCACTCATTAGACATCATTTTAGGAAGATCACCAGTGGGGGAAGAAGACCCAAGCACAGTCTGGGCTGACATTGCACTTGGCAGAAGTCAAGCCAGAAATTCACCTTGAGGAGACCCAGCTTTCTTCTGGGGCAGACGGGTTGTGGCAAATGCCCACAGGAAGAAGTCTGAGCGATGTACATGCAGACATCTTCCTGCAACCGCCTCCTCTTCAGAGGACAAAGGTGCAGTTCTGCAGCTGCAACATTCTCGCCCCACATTCATGCAATCAGTCCATCGCCCTTGAGAACGCTGGGGCAGCCAGATGTGGCAGAAGCCACTTGACCCGGCTGGAAATGCCCCCCTCCCCCAGCCTTCCCTACCAACCAGGCCATCCAGATCATCTTGAGCTGCAAGAGAGTCTTAGGAGCCGCCAAACTCTGCAGGACCAACCTCTTGCCAAATGTCCCCGGATTCCGTGGGTTGTCCCCAATGTCTGGCCAAGCCTCTGTCCAGCTCTGACATCGAAGTCCCACCAGAGTGGTCCCCAACAGGACCCCAGCACTAGCTGAGTCCAGCTGCCACTGACTCCTGGAGATACAGGTAAGGTGGAACTGGGAGAATTCGTTTCATCTGGAGGTGATGAAATTAACCTGCTCACAGGCTAATAAGACTAGACCCTGAAAAATGTTCCTATTGCTCTCCCATGAGTGCCTGCTACACCAACCTGATAGAAAAAAGGGAACAATCCAATATCAGAAATAGCTTAAATGATGTTTTTCTTCATTTCGGCGAGGCTGTGACTCTGTGGCGGCCGACAGCTGTGGCCAATGCTCACCTTCGCCACGCTCGTCCTCACCTGGAAGGAAGGGGAACCTGGTGCGTCTGTTGCACCTTTGTGGCTTTGGAGTCCCAGGAAGCTGGACTCAGAAGGTGGACCCAAAGGGGCTGGAGAGCTCCCCTTCGCCTCCCTTCCAGGTCTCACTGCTCTTCCTTTAACTCAGCTCCCATGGCAAAAAAGCAAAACATTACTGAGCAATAATCCCTGTGTGAGCACTCGGTTAGGAAATGAAGAAAAATATCACTGACTCAGGCCCTAATAAAGCCGAGCTATCGAGAAGGCTGGGAATTTATGGCAAATTCCCTCCATGGAGCCTAATGACCATCCAGCTTCTCTGCTCCCTTTTTACCAATGATTGAAGGACGTGTGTGCAGCCCACGGCTGCTCCGATGCCAGGTTTGCTCCCTTCAATCAGGCACGGGGGACACTGCCGTCTCCCAGGGTGTGACGCACGGGTGGGCTGCGGGAACAAGCGTGCCTGGCCAGCTCAGAGGGACCCACAGGGAGGCTGGGCAGAAGGAAAAAGCTCTTGACTTGGGTCTGCCCAGGTCTGCAGAGGCATGGGGAGGCCTGAGTGCCAACCACAGGGCTCTGGAAAGGTAAAGGCGAACGCTTCATGAAGACCCACGCGAAAGCGCAGTGATGGAGCATGGCCATTATCATTGCTGCCCCACAGGCACTTACGGGCTTGGCTTTCCAGGGCTGTGGCTCCATTCCTCCCAAGTTTAGCAAATTCCAGAAAGCACAACTGCTCACACCTCCATCTATTTTTTGTCGTATGCATTAGCAACAAGAAGCATCGGCGTGATTAAGCCAGTGTTACTATTAACAGTCTCTGCATGATTTATGACAACCCAACGGAAGCCACAGCTCCCGGGCATGGCTAACTGGAGACGTTCACCGTGCAATAAATGGTAAGATTTATAAGCGTGACATTTCAGTGAATCCTGACTCAAAAAAAAAAAAAAAAAAAGACAAGACAAAAAGATCTGAACTGGTTCAAATATTTAAGAAAGCATCGTTTGTGCTTGTTTAATACTCTTTATCAGCTGGCAAACCAGGGTGGCGGTTCTGAGCTCATCCTTCCAGAGTTCGAGACTCCTGGCTTCCAAACACAGTCCACGCGGGCACTTGAAGTAGTTACCAAAATAATTTCTTCAACCTCTTTTCCCTTCAGTTGCCTCAGCTTTAGAACAAGAGGATGTGCTGTAATTCATCAATGGGAAATACACTAAAATCATTCTTAAAAAGTTCCTATCCCTGCAGAAGGAAATAGCCAAGGACTCCACGATTTCAGTCGTTGCTAATAAAACACCAACTATTTCCATTGTAAATACCTGCCTTTCTCCAAAGAAAATCCTGTGGTAACCAGGGCAGATGCCGCACAGCAGCCGTGGCTCAGACGGGTGATTTCCACATGAGCCCTGAAAGCAGATTCCCAGTCAGAGAGAGTCGGAGCCTGCTGGAGGAGGGGTCAGGCCAGAAGCCATATCTATTAAAAGCTTCCCAGGTGATCTGAGGAGCAGTTGTGTGGGCAAACCACTAGTCTAGACAACTAGGGCCAAGAAAAAGGGGTCCTGGGCTCTCCAAAGCAGATGCTAACATTCATTTATCTCAATTTTATCTCAAGTTGTGTCTCCAAGTTCCCTTAAAACAAAACAAGAACTATTTTATGGAGCTTCCATACGACTCAACAATACCACTTTTGGGAATCTACCCAAAGGACACAAAAACACTAATCCGAAAGGATACATGCACCCACATGTTTATTGCAGTACTGTTTACAATAGCTAAGGTATGGAAACAATCCAGATACCCAAAAATAGATGACTGGATCAAGAAGATGTGGTACATATACACAATAGAATACTATTCAGCATTCAAAAATGATAAACAATGCAATTCTCTGCAACATGGATGGAACTAGAAGGGATCATGCTCAGCGAAGTAACCCAGAAGGAAAGAGAAAAATATCAAATGGTTTCACTTATAATAGGGATATAGGGGAACCGAGTCTGAGCGAGACTCCCAGAGAGGGAGGGAGAGGACAAGGGCTCAAAATGGGGTAGAAAAGGGCACAAGGGACCATGGTGATGGGTCACGGGTGAATTGGTGGTGGGTTACCCAAGGGGACAACAAAATGTAAAAGATATAAATAACAATAAAAAAATTTAAAAAACCCACAAGAACTATTTTAGAGAATGCCTTGGACATGTGTGTAAATGCAGAGAGATAAATATAAACACGTGGAGAAACGAGAGCCACAGGAGGAAGACAGTCCTGGAAGCCACAAGGTCGTGCATCGCTGGGAACAGGCTTCAGAAAACACACACATTGTGCGATTCAAGAGGAGCCACAGCGGCCTTGAGCTGTGCTCTCTGGTGAAAACTCAGGGATGGGTCCTGCGGGCAACTGCACACTGAGTCCGCATCATGAGGCTCAGAAGTTGTGTAACATCTCAGGAGAGGGGGTGTGTCTGGGAGGTACACGTGGGCCCCAGCTTCCTCCATGATTATCCCTTAATTCTGGCCCTTTTGTGCTCACGCTGCCCACCCCATCAGTATGTGAGCTGGAGGTGCCCTACGGCCGGCGCTCCAGCGGTCGAGCGCTCTATGCCTGGCACAGAGCAGAGGGTGGCGGCAGTAGAATGGAGGAGGCGGTGGTCACCCACGGACCAGTCTTGAAGGATCTTGTATATTAATGTGGGTTTGCTCCTGTAGGATGTGGACTTAAAAAGGAGGGATGGGACTGTTTTTAGCAGGGGAGAGGAGTCTGCGTTTTCCTTTTGAAAGAGGACCATGACTGCAATATGGAGACTAGACCAGAAAGGATAAAATTGGTGGCCAGGGACAAGTTAGGAGGTGGCATAGCAACAGCAGGAAAACCATACAACATGCCATCAGGCCCCCTACACAGCCCAGTGAGAATCAGGACCCCCTTCATGCAGCACGTCCACAAGCATAAGCTGAAATAAAGGTGCTCGGGCAGATGAAGCCGCTGTTTTAACAATGCCAGCGCCTCTGTGTCACAGAGCAACAACAGCTGCCTCTTCTTTTTTTTTTTTAAAGATGTATTTATTTATGCATACAAGCTGGGGTGTAGACCAGAGGTGTGGGGTGGTGAGAGGATTCAGCAGAGAGAGTGGGGAGCAGAACAGGCAAATTGACTGAAATACACTGCTGAGGGGAGCAGCGAGCGAGACAGGAGAGGTCTGCTGCATCGTGTGGGAAGCTCCCTGGCTGGGGATCGAACTCGTGCTGCAGTGGCTCTGGACAGCCTCATAGTGCTGCGCTTAACCCATTGCGCCACCAGGGACCCAGCTGCCTCTTCCTTGTGTCACTCTGTGAGACAGGAGCCTTGCAGGGACCCAACTCCTTCCATAGACTCGTCTCCAGTCACTGTGAACAGGGGAATGAGGGAAGATGCTCTGTGGTCGGTGCTGGTGACCAGGGCTAGAAGGGATCCACGTGTGTCCACTCACATCCCATTGCCTTCAAGTCAATTGCATGGCCCTCACCAGCCCAGCCCTCACCCAAGAGCCACAGAGGTTGGGAAATAAAGTCCCACCAGGAAGAAAACACAGACCTTGGTGAGCTCATCAGTCTCTGGCCCTTTCCTAAATCAAATAACAAAGTCAGAGGATTTACTCAAATTTTTCTAAAGACTTGGATGCCTGTTGGGTTGTTTTTTTCTCCTTTACTGATTTCAGGAGCTTTTGGCCAATGAAGCGTAATAGCCAAGCTCCAAGCAGCTCCTGGCCCCTCCTACGCTGCCCAGGGCCCCCCTGCCTGTCAGAAGTCTCCCAGACCCACCACGCAGGGCCCAAGAGCAACCAGGTCAAGACACTGAGTGAGCAGGTGTACAGGTGGGGTCTGAGTCCCGAAGTCAGGGGTCTGAGGACAAAGAGGCAGAAATCTGGGGAGGTTCCCAAGGGACCAGCGACCAGGGGCCCTCACCCCCACGCAGAGCACGCCAGACTCCCTCTGCTCTTGGCACGCCTCCCAGCACACATCTCCTGGAACACCTCAGGCCCGCAGGGAACAGCTCTGTCTTGCTTTCAGCTAATCACAAGACGAGATGACAAGAAGAGCCTTTGAGAACTCCCAGTGTCACCGAGAAGAATAAAGAGCACTGATGATTAAAATCTGATTTTGTTCTCGGGTCCTGGTGTCTCATGTGATTCTCACAATAACCTTCTGAGGAACATTCTACCATTACTCCCCCTTTTACAGGTGAGGGAATCGAGCTGGAGGTCTGGTCCCCTGAGCAAATCCCCCCATCCAGTAAGTCCCAGACTGGGATTCAGTCCAGTCTGTCTCCCAAAGACGAAGCCATTGAAATACATCCTCAATGAGGCTTCTGACAGGGCTTCTGGTCCTTCCTGCAGTTAGCAGTGGGAGGCTGGCCCTAAAGGCCTACTCAAGGAGGACACAGTTGCTCCCCGTTTCCTGGGTGGTCACCCCAGAGAGGGCACAGTCCAGGGGCACGGTCTACCACCCGCCCACCACGGCCTCCCAACACCTCCTGGCAGGCCCACAAACATCTCTTGCATGGATATTCAGGTGACGCTTGCCCCCCCAGTCCATGAACATCTGTGGGCAAAGTAAGCCCAGGCGGCTGTTTCAAACACAGAGCCTTCTCCCCAGAGGAGGCCTCTGTGGCGCGGAGGCTGACAGCTACGGATCATTCACACTTGGGAAAGCAGAGAGGGAGAGCCCGAGATCCTGTCGGTCCCATTGCCCCACCATGGGAGGCCTGTAAATATCCCCCCGAGACAACGTGAGCCAGACAGGAGAGAGGGCTACCAGCAGGCCAGCTCTGCACCAGTCTCAGAGACACCCCGAGGACAGAGGGGTGTGGGTGTGGAGGGGGACAGGGACACAAGGCCTCACGGAGGTGTGCCCCCAGGCAGTGCAGGGTGGAAACAGATTCCCATTCCCGCTCTTCCCGGAGGCAGGTCACAGTGTCCCCATTTGCCGGTCTGAGCAGAGCGGGTGGGTGACGGCACAACCTCGTTCGAATCCCAGCTGGACATGCTCCGTACACTTAGTGCCTAATGCGGCGCTCAGCGCAGACAGATGCTCCGAAATTACTTTTAAATGAGCACTTTGCAGATGACCGCTCCTCTCTGCACGCCCACACTGAGACAAAGCCAGCGGGGGGGGGGGGGGGGGGTGCCAGGCAGGAGCCTCGTCACAGCACCTTTGATTTCCTGAAGCTCCACCATGTCCTGTCCAAAGGGACCTGCTAATTAAAACACCTGAAAGACGCATTCTAAGGTGTGAGGTGGGTTCGCCCAAAAGCCAGTAATCGAGATAGACCAGTGAAAAACAACAGCTAAACGTCCTGCTGGTCCTGCTATCCCTCCGCCCCTCGAGGGCCAGGAAGGGGAGGTGGTAGGGTGGGGAGGAGCCTCCAGGTCAGGCTTTGTAGCACCCCCCGCGATTTAACTGTGTGGGAGAGGGACAGGAGAGAGGGGCTGATTTCTCTCTACTGCACTTAAGCAGCTTCCGGCACTACCTCAAGTCTCCACGTATCCAAAGGTGGAGAGTTGGGACCGGATGTCACCCCCACTCCCCTTCATCCTTTCAGCATGAATTAACTGCTTTCATGTGCCAGGCCCCTGCTGCGCGACAGGGAGGCAGCAGAGAAAGAGCCGCAGGAACCTGCCCTTGCGGCGCTCCCGATCCAGGGGCGGCAGACACGGAGTCACAGCAGTGCCTGAGCAGGGGATCAGAGAAACATGTGCCCCGGGTCAGATACAGTGGTCCCCCCTTCTCCTTGGGGTGTGTACCAAGAGCCCCAGTGGACGCCTGAGACCAGAGCACCGGACTCTATCTACTGCGTTTTCCCTACACAAATGTATGATGAAGTTCGATTTAGCGATTAGGCACAGAAAGTGAGGAACAGCAGTCAACAGAACAGCTATGTAACATACTGTGGTAAAAGTAAGGAGGATGTCATGCCTGTCAAAATATCTTAATGCTCCTAATATTTCTGAATCTCACCCAGGTAACTAAGCCATAGAAAGGGGATAAGGGGGTGACTGTATCACTTCAGCTCATCTCATATGCTCTGCACCCAACCTTTACACCCCAGCGTCCCACAGCTCGGCCCTGAGGCTGCCTGACCAGGCTCTCACTGCCCGATCCAGACTCTCCAAGGCGGCTGTCTGGGGCAGAGCAGCGCCCACACTCCGTGGGGTGCGGCAACGGCGGTGAGGAGCCCCCGCTCCTGGGTCCCCTGGGCTGGCAATTCGGAAGCAGGCTCTGCACGGAGTGCTTGCGTTAGAGCGTGTCCTCCAGAACAGGCCAAGCCCCAACCCCCGCGCCTGTGAGCGAGACCTGACTTGGAAATAGGGTGCTCGCAGGTGACCATATCGAGATGAAGTCTTTAGGGTGGCGCTAAGCTCACGCCCCCACTGGTGTCCTCAGAGTGGGGACGTTCAGACACGGAGACAGACGAGCACACACAGGGACAACACCCGGTGTTGACTGAGGGTCACCAGCGAACGCCTCAGAACCGGGGAGAGGCCTGAGCAGACTCCCCCCACAGCCCTCCGAAGGAGCCTGCAGCCCCCTGACCCCAGCCTGAGCCCGAGGAGCTGCCGCCCCGCGCTGTCTCTGCCCGTCTGCGGCACTCGGCTCCAGCAGCCCCGGGGCGCCGAGGGAGATGGCGCCTCCATTCTCACAGCAGGGACCAGCAGGCAGCCTCGGAGCGGAGCGCGGGCTACTCCGGATCCCCGGTTCAGTTCCCCGGCCTCTTCTCTTAATTCCTTGGGTCCCCAAATTAAGTCCCCACCGAGTCCTTGAGTGGGACTCTGCTTTCTAACGGGAAAACCAGGCTAAGTCTCCCGCCCTGCAGTCTAAGCCGGTTCCCGAACGACCTCGGGCCGGCCAGGAGCAAGCGATAAACTGCGTGTCACGCGGCGTGGCGGGCTCCGGCGGCACAGCCACGAGCCTCCCCGGGCCACACAGGACGAGCCTGGGGGGCCGACGCCGCTCACTCACCTCCCCGGCAGGCACGGCCCCCACTCAGGGGTGTCCTCCAGCAGGAAGGCCACGGGCTGGAGCAGCACTTCTCGGGTCCCTCGCCACGCACTCACGTCCTCACGGACTCCCGCCGCCATTACTCGGCTGTAAGGCAGGAAATGTTCTTTCTGGGCTGTAGCGCCAGCAAGGCCCGGAGCAGGTTCTCCATGATCCGGGCAGGCAGGTAAGAGAGTCCTGGGGCCCTCGGCGGCGTTTGCAGGCTTTTCATGATCTTTCTGCAGCATCTGTAGTGAGGCAACCAGGCGCAGGGCGGGCAGGGCTGAGAGGCCTCCTAGCCCCCCGCGACCCTTCACTCTTCTGGGCTCTCTGGGGTCCTCTCGTGTTCTCTTCGCTGGTCACTGCTGCCCTGTGCTGCACGGTCTTCTGTCCCCTGGGCCTCTGCTGCCGCCCTTATAGGCACAGCCTCAGCCCCAGGTGCGCGCACTCACGCAGCCCACGCCACGCCCCAGGTGCGGCCATCAGGCACACGTGCGAGACCGCAGGTGCCTGTGGCTCGCGGATGCTACTGGCGGGAGGCCAGAAAAAACCCAATAGCTTCCATTTACCCTACAAGGGCCCACTTTCTTACCTCCTAGAAAATTCAACCACCTGTGTACCTCATTTCCTTATCCTACCTGACCCCCCATTCCTCTAAAACAAGGGGCGACTGGATTAGGGGGATTCATTTGCATAACCGTTCCAGCTACTTTCCTAAGACAGTAATTCTAACATAACTAAATTATTCTAAAAGAAATAAGAAAAAATCCTACATCTGCTAAAAGGCTGCCAGCGTATAGTCTCATACTTCATAAGGTCTATGTTTACATCTTAACTCCTCGACTAGCTGATAAACTCCTTGTGGGGGATTCCAGTAGTCTGGGGCTAGCCAAGCTTTTCTTGCTTTGTTCAAAGTAGGAATTGAATAAATATTTAAGAACATATCCTTCTCACATTTACCAAATCCTTTGTTTTCAAGGACTATCCCAAGGATGGCAGCAAAAGAACAAAATTCCACAGTTTCCTAAGATAATTGCTCTGTACACACTCAAGTGCTGCTTGCAACGCTGCTGTTGGAGCCTGTGGCAGATGTGAGGGCCGTGGGGAGGCCCTTGGCCTGACCTGTCTCTCCGTGGGCACGAGCGGAGTGGTGCTTCTCCTCTCGGCCCACCCTGTGCACACGTTCCAGTCAAACAGCACCTGTCCATCTGGCACTCAAGGACTTGGGGACGGAGGCAGAAAAAAAGGAAGACAATCTCTTTCCCACCTGCAGAAGAGCTGTGATAACAATCCTATTTTTAGCTTGGAATAGAATCACATCAGGTGCTGGGTATGTTGGGAAAGGGCGGGAGAGGGGCCTGGAATGGATCAAAAGTTCTGTGCACTCTCTCCACTCAGCTGTCGCAAAGACCCTCCCCAATGTGCTTGCTTGCTGGATGCACTTCAAAATCTTGAAGTGGGTGAGAAGCTAGCAGCATAGAATTCTAAACCCTGCAAAAAATTTAATTCGGTGGGCCAGTATTTGTTCAGGATCGTGTGCCTGCAAATATTTGGGCAAGGTCTGAGTGGCATCGGCATGGAGGGCTGGAGAGCGGCTAAGGTGAGCCAGCCTTACATTTCCCTGTTGGGGCGCGGTGAGTGCTGTCAGCACTGTTTAGATACCAGCCGCCGGGGGATAGGGTCTGCCCTAGTTTCTAGCATCCTAGAAAGCTCCATGTCTCCCGATGACATCAGGAAAGCAAACCAGGCAGAGAAGTGATGATTCAGAGGCTGCTGTCACACTGTGCAGCTCCCTCTGCCTCGGAAGCAGGGCCAGAGTCCACTTCCCTGCAAGCAGCTACAGCAAACCAATCACAGGTGTCACCGCTGACCCTTGTGCTCGCTGGTTTCCCCATTCGAGTATGGCTTACGTGCCTCCTCCAGAACCAGAGGCCAGAGGCTTTCCATTTTAAACACTTTTGGGAAATAGTTTCTGCTCTGAAGCTCATGACAATAAAAGAAATAGATACCCCCGCAACCCCCCACCCCTCCCAAGCAATCCAGTAGCTTATCATGAAATTTTGGATGCATCACTTCGGGTGCTAACATGCCAGTCACTTAAGGGTGCTCTCAGCTCATCGGTGCAGTAACATTGATCTGATGGCACAATGCGATCTGATCAATTTATTTCCCTGACAAACAGCTCAATAGAGTAAATTTAATTGGCTCGTCAAGAATCTTTATACATTTATTAACAGGGTTTTCTCTCTCAAAACTGCCATGGTGAGGCTTTCTTTCTCTGCAGATTTGACATTTTAACTCTCAGGCCCACCCGGGCACAGAGATAGAGGACCCTGGACAGGAAGCAACCCCAGTCCCGGGGTTCAGGCACAAGATGCAAAGGACCTTGTTCTTCCAGGACTGTGAAGATCCTGAGCACAGCTATAAATCAGGAGGAGCCAGAGGCAGGATGCGTCCATCTGGACTCAGAGACAAGGCACGTGGCTGCCCACCTTCCCCAACACTGGGTCCCTACTCCGAGGCCCTCTGACTTGAGTCCAGCTGAGTGACAGGAGCCTCTAGGAGGCAGCAGGTGGGGACACAGAACAGGGCTCCAACCTGAGGGCCAGAAGCCCTGCCAGGCCAGGGAGAGAGACTTGCCAGGGCCCTCCCAGGGGCACACTTGCTTAGAGGAAAGATAAGCAGGTGAAGAGGCCTGAGACCTCCTTAAAACAACGTATTGTAAGATTTCATGGCTTTTGCAGGCCAGAAATTTGGGGTGAGCTTGACTGGGCAATTCTGTCCCAGATGGCACTGATGGGGTTATTCCAGGGAATTCAGCTGGTGGATGGTCCAAATAGCTTCACTCATATGCTGGGCACCAAGGGATACTGGCTGAGGCCTGCACTCAGCTGGGTGCTCCTTCCTCCCCAGGGAGTCTCAGGGCTCCCTGTGACCTCTCCAGCAGGTGGCTGGCTCTGAGGACTCTAAGATGGAGGGTCCAAAACGCCAGAAGGACAACAGGTGGGAACCAGCACACATTCTGCTGTCAAAGACCTACCCAGATGTCTTAGTAAGAACAGGGACCACAGCTCTGTGTGAGGAGGGCGAAGGACCTGGGCCCGACCTATCCACCATGTGGGCAGATCTGATTTTGAGGGAAGGGTCAAATGCCCCGTTTTGACCTCAAGGCAACCTGGTTTTCTGGGGAGTCATTAACTTTGAGAAATAAAAGTGGCATGGACACTCCTGCTTGCTCAGTTTTGGGGGTCTCTATTCCGTAACCCAGAAGTGGGGAGAGCAGGAGGGAGGATTGCTGTGACAGACGGGGGCTGGACTGAGGGGAGCTAAGAGTCTTAGGAAACCAGAGCAGGCTACTAGGGTGGGAACCCCAGAGAGCACTCAGACTCTTCTCAGCTCCACCCCACTGCCGGCGTAGACTCGGGGCTGATGGGCTGAGCCGCTGCTCTCCGGTGGCCTGTGGGAGGGGCTGGGGGGTCTGGGAAAGACAAAAGGATGCTTCTGGAGTTCGTCCCAGGCCCTCGCGTTGGATGGGGGCCTCGCGGGCCCTGGAGGTGAGATGCCAGGATCCAGCAGCTGTGGCTTCTCTGCATCACTTGGCAGCTCACACCACCTTTTCTGAACAAACCACCCCGTGGCAGGTGGTGGTGTCCAAATCACAGATGCCTCTTGGAAGCAGAGCCCTATGCTGGCACGTCCGGACTTGAGCCACACGCAAGCATGTTACAGCTGTGTCTTACAGGTAAGACTCTGCGGCTCCTGGCAACAGAATACCTTGCTACGGTCACTCAGTGAGTACATGTTAAAGGGGGACTTGACACCTTGAGTGCACCCCTTGAAGGGCTGTGGGCCTGGGGAGACTCGGGAGCGTCTCTTTGCGGTAAAATGCAGGGGCAGGAGTTTGGCTTCTGGGTTCTCGGCCTCCCTCGCTTCCCTAGGTCTGCGGTGCCAACGGCCACACACCAGGGCATTTAAAATAACCAGAATTTAACCTTCACTGTTCTGGAGGCTGGAAGTCCAAAGTCAAGGTGTGAGCAGGTGGCCACGCTGCCCCTGCAGGCTGTAGGGTTGGCGGCTTCCTTGCCTCTCCAACTTCCGTGGTCTCGGCCATCCTCCACATTCCTGGGCTTGTGGGTGCATCCCCCCCTTGGCACAGTCCACGCCCCGTGTGGCTCTGTCCCCAGCACAGAGGCCTGTGTCTCTTTTCCTTCTCTAATCTGGACACTGGTCATGTTGCATTTGGGCCCTGTGACTCCAGAATGACCTCACCTAGATGAATGACATCTGTGAGACATTATTTCCAAACATGGTCAAACTCAAACACCAGTTTTCAGGGGACGCAAATGAGTCTATTTGGACATAAAAATGAACCATTTTACTGCAAAGAGGCAAAGAAAAGTCTTGATTTGGACACCTCAACTCTGCCTCTTCCTAGCAAAATGGATGCCCCCCCTTCCACCAGGCCGGCTCTGCTTAAACTCCAGAACTCATATTCATTTCCATCTGTGGCAACAGCTCTCGCCCGTCACTGGCGCACATGTGAGTTGGCTCTGCATTCCTCGGTGGCGGGCGGCATCCCGAGTTTCCTGGCTTCATGTCATCCCGCACTCCGGCCTACACAGTCTTTCTAGAGCACAGTCTGATGGTCATTTTCCAAAGATAAAATCTCCCAAATTCTCATCCCTTCCTGGGAGTGTTGTGTGATCCTCTGGCTCCCGAGTGTGTGGCAGGTGTGGAGTCAAATGACCTTGACTCAAAAGCCCGGCTCCACCCTTCCCGGCTGAGACCAGTGGCTGAGCGGACACCACTGCGCGGCCCGGGAGTGTCAGAGAACATCAGCCGTCTCTGTCCCGCTGCGTCCAGCTTGGGCTCCTGAAGCACCTGCTTTCTCACCATTGCCCGGATGCTCTGGGATCGTTTAAGCTCATGTGGGTCCCTTTTCTGGAGTCCCAGTCCTCCTGTTTTGACTGGAAAAAATCCCCTATTTTTTAGACTCAGCTCAATTCACTCTCAGTGTCACCTTCCCCCATGGAGTGGGGGAGGCTCTTCCTCCTCAGTGCATCCACAGGCCTGGGGCTTTCAATCCCTGGTCTCTGTACTGCCTGCCCCTGCCAAGGCCAGAGGTGCCAGAGCTCAGTGGCTGGGCCCACGGCAGATCATCAAAGCGTCACTTAAATGGATGGAGAAAATACGAAGCAGCGGGCACTCTTCCTCACTCCTTCCCTCTCTCTGGCTCCCAGAGACTCGCCATTGCCCTTCAGTCCCCTTACCTACCCAGTTGCAACCCTTCCCCCTCTCTCCTCCCCCCCATTAATTTATAAATCGGAAATGACAGCTGCATACAGATATATCCCAGAGGCCAGAAATGCTCTGAAGACAAGGTCAGACACATTTGTTTTTTGCACCTTCTGCAATATCTGAACCCTACCTATTACAGCTTCTTCGAGATATAAAACTCAGGCTTTGCCCTCAAGGTCAGTGAAGGCTTTGCTCACCATTTACCATTCTTTGTAGAAGGTTTCTCTTTAGGCCGGCAGCCCTTCACCAGAGAAAAGTGCTTCATTTGAAACAACTGCACCATGGCAAAGAGGCCAAGGCTTCCCGATTCATCCACATAAATCCTGGGTCTGACGAGACAAATTTGGATCCTGTCCGCAAAGGTCGCCCTTGCCAGGTGAGGAAGACATCACTACACAAGCATGTTTATGGGCCTCCTGAGAGAGCGAGGGGTGTGGACATGTACAGCACACGTGCCAGGTGGTTTGGGGCGACATGTCCGCGTGAGGAAGTGATGCTCACACAAAGATCCTGACGGATGAGGAGGAGCTGTCCAGGAGAAGAGAACTGAGGACGGCCTGTGCAAAGGCCCTGAGGTGGCAGGGAAAGGTTACTGCGACTCAGCCAATGTTACTGGTGCCGCTGGAGATGCCAAGAGAAGGGCTGTGGTGGGCACAGGGGCCATCTTCAGAGACCTCGTGAATCAAGGTGAAGATTCTAAATCTTATCCTGAGAACATTGAAAAGCCTCTGAAGAGCTGTAAGCAGACAAAATAGGTGCTTGTATGTGCTTTCAGAAGGTCCTTCTGGCTGTGGAGAGGACACTTGCTCGGGAGGTGAGACGAGGCACGCAGAGGCTGTTGCAGGAGTCCAGGCGAGACCCCCCGGAGGCAGCCTCCTCATAATGTCACAGTTACTTGAGTTCTAACACTCTTCCTTGAGCGGGACAGAAAGGAGTGACGTTGGCACGTCAGGAATGATGGACAGCAGTACTTAGCACCCCACTCTGTGTGCTGAGAGCCAGCATCTGACATTTCAACAGGACACACTGCCTGGAAGATCCCAGCAGAGGCGATGCCTTCCATTTTATCCACTTTCTCTGCTCTCCTTTCTCGCCGCACAGCTCACTGTGACTATCCTCAGCTCGCAGACGACTGGCAGGGCGGCTTGTGGCTGGCCCCCCCAAAATCCACTTTGTTGCTCGTCCACAGGAGCAGAATAGAAGCCAGGCACGTGGCTGTCCGGGCACGAGGCTGTCCAGGCATACTACAGTTGCCAGCTTCTCTTGCAGTGAGGTGAGCCAATAGATGGTGCCCTCATTTTCACCATGGGGTTGGTGACCTGGGGTGCAGCCCTCACGCTGTGGCGGCTGCTCCATCCTCTTGCCAGCTGTGACTGCGACTCAGCCTCCCCCATGCAGGCAATGAACCAGTAGGTGCTGGAGAATGGCAGAGCCGGGAACGGATGGCACTGCCCACTGCCCTAGAATGCTCACCGTGGACAGAGACGACAAGTACATTTGTGTTCTTCACGTCACTGGATCGGGAGTCTTTTTGTAATAGCAGTTTAGCTTATGACCCTGCCCTTCTATGTCACTGTTCTGACCAATGGGCCCTCATTCCTCCTACCTCCTCTGCATTCATCCCACAGTCCTTCCACGTGCACGCGCGCTTGCCACACACACACACACACACACACACACAAGAAGTGTCACAGAGATTTTTGCTTTTTACAAGAATCAGTAGGCAGTTTGGTTTTCTTTTCTTTCCTTTTTCAAAGAAAAACATTGCAAATGCCAAAGAAAAATATAAAATGCAGAGAGGCAAGCAGGAAAATGATGCATAATCTCACCAAAATATGCAATCACTTAGTGGTTCATTCTGTATCATTATGTTTGTGACCTTTTTAGGCAATGTTATGAATATCTTTTCATATCAAAAAATAAGCTTTATAATAGGATTTTTTAACAGAGGCATGGTATTTTATTGACTCTGCCTGAATTTACTCATTCACTTTCCAATTTTAGGAAATGCATATTGTTATCATATTGTTACTGTTTTTTAATGATAAACAAGGCTGAAATGAAGAAACTTACAGACCCTGTATTATTTATTTATCATAAATCCCTGAATATAGATTTGCTGGCTAACTGGAACACAAAATTTAGTTTTTGATACATATTATCAGCCTATCTTCAAGAAATGGTTAAAAACAGGGGAGGCGGGGCCTCCCTGGTGGCGCAGCGGTTGAGCGCTGCGCTGTGGAGCTGTCGGCAGCTCGCAATGTGAGTTCGATGCCCGGCCAGGGAGAATCCCACATGGTGCGGCAGACCTCTCCTGCCTCGCCCGCTGCTCCCCTCAGCAGTGTGTTTCTGATCTGCCTGTTCTGCTCCCCACTCTGTCTCTGAATCCTCTCGCTGCCC